>JACEGR010002085.1:0-141211 GCA_014170235.1 Listronotus bonariensis | reverse complement strand
TTTTTATATCTTTGGACAATCCACGAAGGCTGAAAGCCTAAATACTAACGTACCGTGGGTGTCTTAAGCAGGAGTAAGAGGAAGCTTGTTAACACGGGACTTAAAAACTTGAAGATTTGGGGGAAGGAAAGACCTCCGCTGGCAGCAAGTTCCATAGTCTAGAAACTCTAGGGATAAAGAACGAACGAAATGGGAAGTTCGGGGCCTGTCCAATTGAACTGTATGGGGATGCATACGCGCGGCACCACGAGTTTCTCTGTTGGAAACTGCAAGAGGAGGGACTATACTGGACAATTCGTCGGAGCAGAAGCCGTAAAGAGTATCTATAGAAGAGCGATAGATCTCCCACAAGCTCGACGATGAGCAAGAAAAGGAAGTCTTTGAGTAAATAAAGGATCATTAATAAGACGAACAGCCCTTCTTTGAATGGCATCAAGAATGCCGAGGGGTGAAAAATACTTTTTGGCTCGGAAAAGAAATCCAAGCTTTTTGAAGCCGCGGTGGCTATAGATACAATGTGTTTATGCCAGTTAAGGTTATTCTCAAATGTGATGCCCACAAGGTTAAATGTGTCCCCGCTCTGCAAAACCTGGCCACTCATAAGCAAAGGATGAGTGTTTGATGATTTTTTTCGCGACAAGGAACACGATTGTGTTTTGGATGCATTAAATTGAACGAGATTTTTGGCGCCCCAATCCAATATCAAATTGAGATCCTGTGAAAGAGATATCTGCATCGCTCTGCGTTTGCTTTCCAAGTCGGGTTGAGAGATTGGTTTGGGAACCTGAAAAGTGGAGTGAAGGATACTATCGTCAGCATAACTATGAATGGGATTGGTTGTGGAAGAAAGAAGGTCGTTGATGTGAAGAAGAAACAAAGTTGGTGCTAGTACTGAACCCTGAGGCACTCCAGCATTAATTTCGTGAAAGCTTGAAGAGTGGCCATCAACAATGACTGATATACGTCGATTAGAAAGATAACTGGAGAGCCAAGAGCAGAGTTTAGTTGGAAGACCGTAGGAGGAAAGTTTATTAAGAAGTGCGTCATGCCAGACTTGGTCGAAAGCTTTAGATATATCAAGAGCAACGATCTGGGACTCACCTAGAAACTCAAGAGACTTGTTCCAGTTGTGTGAAACGAAGGAAAGAAGATCTGCTGTAGATCTCTTGTGACGAAATCCGTATTGCCTGTCATGTAAAATTTTATGTTTTTCTAAGTACCTAAGAATTTGCGAGTTAATGGATTTCTCCATTACTTTACAAAGCATTGAAAGGAGTGAAATGGGTCTATAGTTGGATGGAAGAGATTTAGATCCTTTCTTGGGAATAGGCTGGACACGTGCAGCTCTCCAGCTGTCTGGAAATATACCCGTGTCATAAGAAATTCGAAAGAGCCTGGTTAAAATAGGTGCAAGTTCAGGAGCACATTTTGTTAAAACGATTGCTGGTATTCCATCTAGCCCAGACGATTTCTTGGTGTTAAGAGAAGAAAGGATACGCTTAATGTGTTTTACCTTAAAAATAATATTGGGCATTTTGTGAGGAACTGGGGGAACAGTTGGAATTGGATGATTGACAGGTGGATGAAGGGTTGAATTGGCAGCAAATTGTTTAGCAAATAGTTCGGCCTTTCCTTTAGATGTAGAAATAATTTCATCTTCCAAAGTTAATGGTGGAAAAGAACTGGTACAGAAATTTCTACTGATGTTTTTGGCAAAGGACCAGAAGGATTTGCTGCCATTTGAGCAGAAAGTACTTTGTTTTTTATCCGGTTATCAAAGGAGTCCTTGGCGTCTGAGATTGTTTGGTGGTAGTGGTTTCTTGCTTCAATGCTGGCCAGTCGGTTTTCTGGACTAGGATCCTGTAGAAACTTCTTGTGAGCCTGAACTCTTAAAATTCTAGCTTTGTCACATGTTTTAGTGAACCAAGGTTTGTGATTAGAGGGTTTGATGGTTTTCTTGGTGTGAGGTACATAGGTTTCAACGCCCAGTAGAATTGACTCGGTCAGTTGGTTACAGATTTCGGAAGGATCCTGGGAAGAAAAGCAGATAGTGTCCCAAGGGTACGTGGCGAAAAAGTCCCTAAGGCCATCCCAGTCGGCTGAGTTGTAATGCCATATGGTGCGTGGTGGCATGGATTCATTTACCTCAGGATGTACAGAGTAAGATACAGTAACCAAGTCATGATCTGAGCGACCTAGAGGGGCAGTAACAGATGCTTCATAAAGTTCAGGGTTAGAAGTAAGAAAAATACCTAAGGGGTTTGAGCTATAATTTGGCACTCTAGGAAAGTAGGTAGGAGTCATAATAAGGTTGGTAAGAGAATTACTGACTGCGAAGATTTCGGCTGCTCTGCCTTGAGGGTCAGTTTTTAAAGAGCCTAGCCAATCCTTATTATGGACATTGAAATCGCCAAGTACGATTACTTCGGCCATTGGAAACTGGGAAATGATACTGTCGATCTTTGTTGAAAGAAAGTCAAAGAATTCGACATAGGAATTGTCAGATGGAGATCGGTACAAACAACAGATAAATTTAGTAGAAGACCTAAGAGAAAGTTTGAGCCAAAGGACATCGGGCCTACCCGATTCAAGATTAGAAACTCGAGCACAAGCCAGATCATTGCGAACGTAAGCACACACGCCCCCATGTGGGCGAAAAGACGGAATAAGTTCGTAGCCTGGAAAGAGAAGGTGGCTGGTTGAAGTTTTAGAACTTATTTGTGTCTCCGTTAGAAACAGTATGTGGGGCTTAGATGACTCAAGGTGTGGTGAACGGAGTTTATATTGGTGTTAAGCCCACATATATTTGCAAAGGAAATTAAACCTTTCGATGAAGGCCCCCGGGTGCAACCCTCGCCCGGAGATCCGAATGGAGGGGTATTTTACCTCCGGAATGTTTTACTCCCGGGTGTGCCGCCATCATTTTTACATAATTTTGGGGTGAAAGGAAAAAAAGAATAGAAAAAGAAGGAAGAAGGAAAACTGACTTACTTACCCAGAACCCGAAACGTCCGTTAGGACTTCACGGGTCCTTTTAAATGGTGAGTGGGGTGGTACCTCCTCAGGCGAGGAAAGCTCCTCTACCACCTGCCACACCTTAATCATTTATTCTGTACAGATTCTAATTGTAGACACAAAAACATTTGAAATTAGTAGAAACATAAATAAATTTACCGACCTAGGGTTTTTTATAAAATCGAAAACACCAGTTAAATAACTACCCCTATTTATATTTATGTACTACTAGCTTAACAACAATAGGGAATTGTTAGAATGGGCAAATAATGCTGAGAAAAACCTTATTTTATTACTGGTTAACCTTCACGCGCCTATGTGAAGAAGTCATATTGGTCAGGGTTACATGCTTGCATTATTTTTGACCCAAAACTGGAATGGTTTTTATTTATAGTCTATTTTATTTATTTGTTTTATATAATCACGAATGGAAAAGTTTTACCTTTTTTTGTTATAGTTTAAAGACAGAATTTTAATATAAACAAAAATTATTTTAACTTTTAACCTCATTTCGTCTGCAAATGACAAAATGGGGAAGGGAAACAACCGACTATATTTTGGCACAATTAAAATCTAGCAGTAACTTAAATAAAGTTTCCTTATTTAAAACTACTACTGAGCATGCGTAATGTCAAATACTGCTGATTTTATTAGTGCTAGACCTTATAAATGAATTCCGACAATTCCCTATTATCCTATTATATCTGGATTGAAACAAGCCACCTGTATATATTTGACCAGATCTGAGATTTTGTACAGTAAGGCTTTTATACCTACCATACATGAAATGGGAATTTACTAAGCCCAACGATTGTGTTTTGCCGGCGCCGCGCCGCGCCGGGGCGCATGTATTACGGGTATCAATTTTGGTAAATTTTAAATGTATTTGACAACGTCAGCCGTTGGGCAATTTAAAAATACAGTGCATTTCTTTAATGCTTTTTATTAACAGGCCCTTTTAAAGATCTTTTGATGATGTTAGTGGTGAAAATATACAGGGTAGGACAAAAAAGTTACAGGGTGAGTCAAAAACTTTCTTATTTTAAATGGAACTCCATGTATATTTTAAATTCATTGGAGAGGGTATATTTTTCTGTTTTTAAATATATATTCTTTGTCTGTATTTGGACCACTAGTTATCGCAGAAAATACCTCTCAATCCTGGAAAAATCAACTGCATTCATTCATAGACAATTTGACATAGGCTGCTTTGGTTTCCTTTGTTTCTCTAAATATGACCTTTTTGAAAAGCTTTGAACGCGTGATTTAATATATTTTTTTACAACATGGATTATTCTGACAAAGAGCAAGCAAAAAAAAGTAAAATAATAAAAAAATTAATATTTACCGTCAAACACGAAATTATTAAATGACCAAGTATCCTTACTTAGTAACTCCCTTAACATCTGCAATTTATTATATTTTTATAAAAAAAAAAACGACTTAATAAATTTGCTTATTTATTGTTAATAAAGTTTTATAGAATTACCTAAAGTTGTTTAAGTAAAAAATAATAACAAAAAACATAAAGCTTTATTTTTTACATTAAAATATTTATTATTTCAGACAATTTCTATATTTTAACCATAACAAATAACTAGTACCCAAAAAGTGAGAAATATGCGAAAACTCCTCTTTTAATACTATTTACTTATACCAAGTCTTATTTTGATATGTTTAATACTTTAGAAGTTAAATCTTGTCTAATAAATTCGTTGACACCCGGTATATTAAATACTGCATAGCTATATGATGTTAAAGTTGAAGTTATAGCTTTTACGATCTTATTATTCGTATTTCTGGGTTGCACTAAATAATTCAAACGCAAATATCTCAAATCGGTTGCCTAAAGCGATTCTTACAAATTATATTTTTTTTTAATAGAAAGCATAAAAGACTTTATTTGTATACTTGTATGGGACATGTAGAGTAGCACCAAAAATTTGCAACGTTTTAGAAGAATGTAAAATAGTAGCGCCCTTTAGTCTACAAAAAACAGAAATTTTCAAATAGGATTTAATGCATTTAATTTTTGCCTTTTGTACAGGGTTTTTTTTATTTTGCCACCCACTTGTAACCATAACCAAGAAGTATAGAAAAAGACGTCCGGTATAAAAGTTTTATACTATTTCATCTATTATCATTAAAAAGCTTTAGATGAATCCCACATTTGGTATAGTCATCTTTATTAGTTTTGAAATATGATAGATTTAATTTCCATAACACCAGCCTACCGGCGCGGCGCACAGTGCGTCGATATGTGAATAAAAATGCGGAATTTATTATTTTCATAATAACCTAAAAACCTGCATTTTAACTCACAGATAACCAGATAACAACAAGACAATTTGTTTTTGTATTAAAGTCAGCGTACTTTTTTTGTCAGAAATACTCGTTAAAGTGCCGCTAGGGACGCCACTAGACCTAAGAAATGTAATATAGTCAGAGCTCAAGTAGCCCCTTAGTGCTACAAATAACATTAATAAATTACATTTAAATTGGATAAAGGATATTTATAAAAAAACAATTTAAACGCGTCTCAGGGCTGTAGTGCCGTAGTGACACTTTTCCGGACATGGGTCCCTATACTAAAATGTTTTGTACTGTTGCAGTGAATAAATATTTTTAAAACTATAGGAGATAAACATATTAAATGTAGTATTTTATTAAAAAATTTAAAATATCTATTTATTGGTGATGTAATATACAGAGTGTTTTATTTAAAAAATCCTAATTCTAAAAAGTCCTTCTTAGTGAGATAATTTTTACAAAAATATTTGTATATTGCAAAATAAGGGTTATGTGTGACAATCTTAAGAGAGATCGGTTATATTTCTAAAACTACCTAATAGTAAATATTTGCGTCAAAAATAAAATTATTAGAAAACTGAAAAATTAAAAAAAAAAAATTTAAAACTAGTTCTTTATTTGTTTTAAACAACTATAAATAAAAGTATAAAATAATTTATATATATATATATATATATATATATATATATATATATATATATATATATATATATATAAATATATATTGTGAACACCTAGTATAAAAAAGTATACATTTTGAGAATTTTAAAAATATACATTTTTGGGACATTTGGCTAAATCAAGATAAACGTGAGGTGTCAAGGTTTTAAAAGTATAAATTAAACAATTTTCTAGGTTACTCATATAATAATAAAATAAAAACATTAAACAAACTGGGTCGCGTAGAAATGCAAAACAAACACTGGAAAATTTAATATTTAAAGAGGGAGAAAAAAGTTATAAAAGATTAGATAAGAAGTTAGTTAAGCCTCATACGGCCTACCCCTAGTGGGGGTATGCCCGTACTAAATTAAGTTAGTCAAATAAGTTAAGTTGGTTTAAAAAATGCGAAGTTAGTTTTGATGGTCCACCGGTCTCATTGTCCCAAGAAGATAGTTCCATATGGTACATATGTCCCAGTGACGTAAAGTGACCCTATATGTATTTAAAATATACGTCACAATATATATATACAGGGTGGCCCACCATATTCGACATAGTCTGTAGCTGGATAACCATGGGGTTTTTAAAAAACTAAATATTGAAACATATACAGGTTGGATAAGCCCACAGTATAAAATTATTTTAATCTATACAGGATGTCTCAAAAAGGAACACCCTATATTTTATGACGGTTTTAGATTCTACATAAAAAAATAATTTAAGTTTGTTAATAGTACCAAGTGTCTAATTTTATTCGTTTTTGTGATATTTGATTTTTTTTCAAAATGCAGGGTGCAATTAAATTAATTTTATTTTAACAATATAAACTCCTTAAACTTTAAAATTTGTTACAAGATTAGGAAATGTCTGCCTTATCATACGTAGGTCATATCGAGATCATAGATTATACAGGGTGATCAAAAAATAATTTCAATTTTTAGAAAGTCAAATAGCAATATCTCTCTTATTTTAAATGGAACACCCTGTATTTTTTACACCACATGATGACAAACCAAATGCTCTTCTAAATGGTGTATAGGTTGCCTATACCTATCTTTTAAACTTTTAAGTAAATTCCCTTTTAACATATTTTTATTCCCAATGTCAATTTAAGAGTAAGTAGGCTGTGATATAGCTATGCCTTTTTACTAAGCCGTTATTGCAAAATGTAAATTTGTTGGAAAAAAGCACCAAATTAAGAGATTTTGTATTATCTGCCACTATTTTAAAAATTCACAGAAAAAAATCATTAGTTGCTTATAATGCTACTTCCAATAACACTTATTTCAGCTGAATGTGGTAATGATAAAACTTGTGTTTTTAAACTATCCTAATAACGCCTCTGGTCAGTTATGACGACATTCTGTGACCTATAACTCGTTTCTTCCATTATCCATAATCACTGTGTCAAATTTAATCTAAAACAACTATTAAGGTTATCAGATGGTTTCTCCTGGAATATTTTTCAGAAATAACTCTAGACTAAAGTAAACCATTTTTTCACATCCTACCAGTATTATATCATCTTGTTGTTGTAGAAGAAGGGTTTTTGTTTAAAATCATTGAAATTTATTTTAAACTGACCAAAACACTAGTAATCAATAAATGGTCGTTGTTATTTTCTTAAGAAAAATATTAATGACTGCTATGTCACAGCCAACTTTAATTTAAATAAACATTTGAACTAAAATTTTGTAAAAACAGATTTTACTATAAATGCACAAAAGATAGGTATAGGCAACCTATACACCATTTAAAAGAGTATTTTATTTGTCATCATGAAACGTAATATAATACAGGGTGTAATTTAAAATAAGAGTGATATGGCTATTTGATTTTCTGAAAAATTGAAATTATTTTTTGATCACCCTGTACAATATTTGATCCTAACTTGACCTACGTATGATATGGCAGACTTTTTTTAATTTTGTTACACATTTTAAAGTTTAAAGTGTTAAAAGTGTTAAAGTAAAATCAATGTAATTTTACCTCTGCATTTTTCAAAAAATCAAATATCACAAAAACGAATAAAATTAAAAACTTAGTACTATAAACAAACTTAAATTATTTTTTAAAGTAAAATCTAAAACCGTCATAAAATATTGGGTGTTCCATTTAAAAAAATATAACTTTGATACGTCACACTTTTTTGAGACACTCTGTATAGAGTAAAATAATTTTATACTGTGGTCTTAGCCGACCTGTATATGTTCCAGTATTTACTTTTTTAAAAACCCCATGGTTATCCAGCTACAGACCGTATCGAATATGGTGGGCCACCCCGTATATATATATATATATAAATATATATAAAAAATAGTAATTTTTGTAATTGTTTGTAGGTTGTTGCCTAAACGCAATATATATTTTTGAAAAAGCTCACTACGCTGGGCGAAACGTCAGATGTTAGCTATGTAATGAAGTACTTTTAATTATTAACAAAAAAACCTATACCCAAGAAAAATAAATAAATAATTATATATATATATATATATATATATATATATATATATATATATATATATATATATATATACTAGCCAGCCAGAACTAACCAAACCATACAGCCCTTTGCAAAATTTATGAAAAAATGCAGTAAAATTTAATGGAAACATTTTTGTTTGGAATAGTGATTTACGTCATCAAGTGTGAGTAACTTTAAATAATAAGCCCGCGTAATAAAATAAGTTTTATTTTTTTTATTTTAAAATTTTAACATGCTGGGGGATAAAAACGCCTTGCTCCAAGTTTTCAGAAAAATTGGAAACAAAATATTTTTACTCTTCAGCCGACATAAAGAAAGTTAGCGATAAATAAAAGTATTTAGTTAGATAGACAATAAAAAAAAAGAAAGATTTTTCTTCTTCAAAGAACTCAATTGCCCTAAACCAGAACCTTTTGAAAGCTACCCTGTATATCAAACATACAAATAATATACTTGTAGAAATTAAAAAAAATCCCACGAAGTTTTTAAAATTACCTTTAAAAGGCACAATATCCTAATCTGAAATTTGAAAGCTATTTGTTTATATATATATAAAAAAACATTATTAATAGGGGGCTAGCTTGTACTTTCAATGTAACCCAGTATTGTTTTTTTCTACCTTTTAATGAAATAAAGAACTTTTTAAATAAAAAGTATTTTTTTATTTAGTGTAAGGTTTTGAGTAGTTCTGGTTAGTTTCATTTTACTGTTTAAAGCAAATCCTTTAAATTTAAGTAGATCTTTTAATAAAAATATCTTTTGTATATCCTAAGGACAAACACTTAACTCCAGGCGAAACGATACTGAGATAGAAAAAGATAAATATTTTGTTTTTATCTGAAGACATCCACAGTATTTGCTTGGTTGGTATGTTACAAATGTTATGTACTTTGTTTTATCGCATGAAAAATTTCCAATTCCATCGCAGTTTGCAGTAATTTTTCCCGCAGTAAAATCGGCATAAACTTTTTCCTAACCGCATTTTGCTTTTTGTCGTTACAGAATAACCGGGAAAACGATAAAATCTTACATCTATTATTCAGCTGACACTATCTTAAAAAGTTACACCAATAAATTCAAGCTATAAAGCATTATCAGGATTCAGTTTTCTTTAAGAAATGAGGTGCCGAGTGTTCGAACAAACTTACTTTTTATTATTTATTTAAAGATGGTGTTACCGAACAAGAGGATTTCTGCTTGTGACATAGACATGTTTAAAGTTTTAAGACACTTGAAACTTTCAAAAAATCTGTGCATTGCAATTATATCAATAAAATGTTCTTTTTACTAGTTTACTCTAAATTTAGTTTGTGTTTTTTCGGCTTTAATTGTACAAGGAAGCAGTGGCATATCCGGAAATAAATCCTAGATACTTAAATAACCGTTTATATAACGTGTCCAAAATAATGAGTAAGGGCAGTTGAGGTTTTATGCCAAATAATACGCTGTTCAAAAAAGTTTTAAAATTTCGAATATTTCTGAAAATAACCGGAAAAAAAGAAAAATTTAATTAATTTTTTTACTGCTCTTATTCATTTATTTACTTACTTTAACGTGCCTTGACTGCCATGGTCATTTGATCAACATAAAGATATTGTTAATTTAACAATTGTGGTATTTTAATTATAAAATATAAAGCATTTTTTTCCTTTTAATTAAAAATAACAGTACATAATATAATATTCTCTTTTAAAAAAGCTAAAATGTCTTGGCTTTTTTCGGGGATACACATAATTTTTTTGAGATCTATACTAATTTTGTGTTTATGGCAAAATTCGTTATGTTTTGGACACTCTAAAAGGATATGCTTTACAGTAAGTTGACTGTTGCAATGGTCGCAGATTGCAGCTTCCATTAAATAGCCATGTGTCAGGCGGGTGTGACCAATTCTTAATCTTTGTAGTCTTATTTTGTCATTTATAATTATTAAAGCTGGCATATCAAATGATGTAATTTTAGGCTGAATTGCGCGAAGTTTGGTATTTGACTGGTTCCAGTATTGTTGCCATTTATTCTTAACTGATTCTTTTATACGGTTATTAAGGTCGTTTTAAAGGTAAATTTCTTTGATGGGTATGTTCAGAGTTGGGGATCCTTTGGCAGTTCGGTCTGCGATTTCATTTCCTCAAATACCCAGACTATGTTTGCTGAAATTTTTTGGTTAGCGAGATTTTAACAAGTGTCGTTAAATTTTTGAACCAGCGAATGTTTAGTGTACATATTATCTTTGGAGTATATAGATAAAAGTGAATCAGTGCATAAAGTCGTTGTCTTGTTTGAGCCAGTTATTGATTTAATTTTCATAAGTATTCCGTAAAATTCTTCAGTATGAATACAGCAATAACTGGTAAAACGGTGGTTTGAAACTGTTGTGTTATTTGTGGTAACTAAGTAGCATACACCATCTTTTGAAGCATTTGTGTATAGAATGTATTTCAATCCTTCTGCATTGCCATTTTTAACTCTATCAAACAACCACCGTTTTTTATTTAAAATGTTACGTTTTATTTTCGTGAGACCATCATCAACTTTATTTTTTTAATACGGTCCCGATATTCTAATATTAAAAGCCGATTTTAATACAAACTCAGTGTTGCATCCCACATTAATGTTTAACCCTAATATGGACCTGTGTGTATAAAAATGTATTAAAAATATTAAACTCTATATTTAAAATAAATAAATTACGTTATAAATTTACTCACAGTTTAACAAAAACCCCATAGCAACACAAAGTTTTATTTTCTAATACGGTCCTAATATTTTAATATTAAGATTTTAAAACCAATTTTATTTTTAATTTAACGATGTTAACCCTTAATACAAATCTGTATTTCTTAGGAACGTATGTGTCCATAAATCATTTCGTTCTAAACAAATGTATTGGTTTAAAATGTAGGCCTTATTAGTTTTACCCTTTTTTAGAATTACAGGTACAGGTATCACTATCACGGTTAAACTATAAGTAAATTTGACATAAAATTGGCTTTCAAATATCAATTATTAAATTTTACGGTATTTAAAAAAATTAAATTATTGATGGTAAACGTTTTTGTTAAGGTATGTGTTATTTATTAAGGTAATTTATTTATTTAAAATGTGGCTTTTACTGTGTCCTGAAAAATACGGGTTGGTATAAAGGTTAAACGAAAATGTAAGATACATTAATGAATTTAAAATAAAATTGGATTTAAAATTTTAATATGTATTTAAATATCAGGGCCGTATTCAAAAAATGTAATCTACAATTAGTGATGGTAGGAGGTGTTTGTTAAGCTGTGAGTTGTTTATTAAAGGATTTTTTTAAAGTATAGTTTAATAGTGTTAATATATTTTTAAAAATACAGGCCCGTGATAGGAGTAAACCTTAATGTGTGATACATCAATAAGTTTCTATTAAAATCGGTTTTTAAATTTTAATATTAGAATATCAGGACCGTATTTAAAAAAAATAAATAAATAAAGTTGACGATGGACCCATTAAAAAGAAACGTCGCCTTTAAAATAAAATATTACTATTAGATACAGTAAAAAATGGAAAATGAAAAGGTGCCAGTTTTTAAAAATCCAATTAGACCAGCAAAAAAATAAAACAAGTTTTTAATTTTACGTCTTTTTCCGGACATCTCTGGAAATATTTGTACTTTTTAAACTTTTCGAACCGCACATTATTAGGCACCTAAACCCAAAACTTTGTCCTTATTTAACTGACTTCGTATCTCGTATCATTTCCAAGATGCCTATCCTGGCCCTCCTTATTTTGGACACGTTGTACATCTACGTACCGTAATGTTAAGTTAAACCTTCCTGTAAACTTTTAAATCCTAATGATAAAATGATGACAGTTATGTTAAAATTACAAGGAAATATGTTCTTATCCAAAAAATAACACGCTGGATAGTAATTTTGTTTTGTCACCCGGTAAATACTTATTGCTTGGGAGGATAAAGAATGTCCTTACTTAAATTTATCTGGAACCGTGCCTTTAAAGTATTTTAAAGGTAAGTAGTTGCCAGTAGATGATGGTCTCGTCAAAATTTGTCAGAACTATAAAGTGTCAACTGTTTGTTTATAGGGTTTTTTGTTGGTAAATGTTTACGGCGTGTATTTTCTCTAAAATTTTTGAATAATCCATAATATTTTTTAAACAATAAACGTGTTAAATTGTAAATATTACTCCGTTACATGTAAACAAATTTATTGCTGCAACCATGCAAATTGAGATGTCATAATTAATTTCAATCCTTTAATGTTAACGTGTGCACATCTTTTGGTACCCTATAATATAGTTTATATGCTTTAACTGATTTATAGTAACTTTAATTAGCATTACATAAACATATTCTCTATATTAACTATAATTAAAAGTGGAGCAAATTTACAATATTTGGCTACAGTCTAAATTGAAAACAAAAAACATAATTTGGTCTTTATACATTTGCCAAAAATGGTACATAAATAATGTTTAGTAAAATTTCGTTGTGCATTGTATCAATATTCCTGGTTCACTATATGAAACTAGTTATAAAGAACTACTACATCTTGGTAGTGATAAAATATAATTTAAAAGATAAACTTTTATAGATCTTGTGATTACTAGGTATGTTAACCTGTTTTGACACCTACTTTAAAAAATGTATAAATTTATATCGATCAGTTGCAGAGAATTTATTTTAAGATTCAGGTTTCAAAATGCGTATTTCTGAAACTCTGGCACCTCAAAAAGGTGAACGAAATACAAACAAAATATCTTAAAAAGACACAAAAAATCCTAAAATAACCTATTAGGAATAAGGTAACAATTTATTGTATTATAAAAGAAATTAATATAAAATAACTACTTACTAATAAATAGATCAAATTAGATACAAGGAATATTCAGATTTATGCACAACTACGAGGGACTCGCTGTCAAATGTGACAATGGTTATTTATTTCTGTTGCGTGTGTAGTAAAACTATACGTATATATTTCATATGCAATAAGTATTTAATATACTAATAACCGCCCATACTTTATCCAGTAATAGTTTCTTGTTAATTATAATTTTCCGAATAAAGGCGTTAAATCTATGTAACTTTTGCTAATTAATTTGTTTTAAAGCTAGAAATACAGTGCTTCAGGTAATTTAATTACTATTAAAGAGATGTTTTAAACAGCATTTAATTAAAATATGTTGGTTGGTTACATTTTAAATATGTTAATCATATATCTCTTTTACGCAGAAATAAATTAATACTTTTCTTATTAAAGCCACTCGATACTTTTTAGATACTTGTAAGTGTGGGCGTACATTAATTGAAATTTATAATTGGCTTTCTTGCTAAAAATACTATAAAAAAGAATTTTTATTGTTTTTATAAATGTGGAAAATACGCTTTAATGACCCTATTTTTTAATATTTTTAACAGTAATGTCCTAAGTCTTAAATGCTTGTCTTAAATGGATGCTTCAATACTCATATGGCATAAAGGGAAAAATTACGTTTACTAAGTTAAGTTAACAGTATAAAACGGGTTAACAAAATATTTGTAAAACTTTTTTGTCTCCCTTTTAATTTTTATTAATATTAAACTTTTCCAAGGCTAACCCAGATGCCTTAAAATAAACTCACAGAATTATATATTTTTAAGAAGCTTCTAAACGGACAAATAAGTTTTCTGACAAATATAAAGGGTGTTTTATTTAAAAAAGCTTGACACTGGACAATATTTTAAAATAATATTATTTGGATAAATTCTGACTAAGCCACAGCATTCTACGTAAGAATCCGTTCTTACCTTTTTGATCAGTAAACTGAGATGCAAGTAGTACCTAATTGAAAATGTAAAAATTTTAAAATTGCCATGTTTATAAACTGAGAGGGCTATGACGGCTTTGTTTATGGTATTTTTCGTTTTACAAAAAAGAAGCAGAGTTTTACGAAAACCACAAGGTTCTGTCTTTACCAATCACTGAGATCTATAGAGGTATAAAGGCAATATCTATATTCTCTAAAAGTTGAGTCAAAAAGGTTTCTTCAACTATTTCTTTTACAAAAGCAAAATGATGTAAATGACATTAAATGTTTATTATGCCGGTACTTCTTTAAACTGACATGATAAAATTATTTGGCAAAGGAATACTAAAGTGTAATAAAGTACTACAATAATGAGATATTAATATGCGGAAATGTTTCTTATAAGATGTCAAATGATTGATTGTTGCGGCACAGAAATTTAAGTATATTTTCATGGCACATTTCTTATACAGGATGTAAAGGAAATAACGTTTTAAACTTCGGTAAGTAATTTCTTGCATTTTTCTAAATAAAAAGGTTCTTTAAAACATATATCCCAAAATCAGCCGTTTTGGAGGGAAAAAATGCTGATATATAATATTAGTTTTGCATTTTTCAAATTATATGTCTTATAGCGTAAAATAAATCAAAACATTCTATTTATCAATAAACTTTATTAAAAAAATAGTATATTACATTACAAGGGTGGAAAATGACTTATTTCACACGAGTGGGAATATTGTTGCACGAGGCGTTAGCCGAGTGCGACAAACCACGAGTGTAAGAAAGTGATTTTCGCACAAGTAATGTACACTATTTTTCCTACGACCACAAGTTATTCACCAAAAAAACAATAAAAGTTGTTTGTCTTCACGGAAAAAATAAAAACAATTGAAAACTTTGCATCACTAGGGTGATATATACTTTTCCTTACTGCGATATATTATACCGTTTAACAATATTTTTATATCAAAAATCACCTACCTAGTCACTTTTTGTTATTTAAGAATGAAAAAAGGTCCTCATTAAAAAATATTGCATGGCTTTTTCAATGTAAATCCCATTAACAGCCTGATATCTCCAAATTTATTTTAAATAACAATGACAGCGATGACAGCTTTATAATTATACTTTGCAACACTAGTGTGATATAAGGCATTTTCTATGCATGAAAACAGTGTGCTATTTACTATTTTCACATGTGGTCGTAGGAAAAAAAACATTTCTTGCTTATTAGATAAAATTTTCCAAAAAAATCAGTCAAACGAAATCCCTCACATAATTGTCAACGTCGTAAGTGATATGATGTCAGTAGCCAAAAAAATAAATACCTTTGTCGGAAAAAATTGATTAATAGTTTCTTAAATACATTAATGCTTTGTGGGTGCATCTTAATACGAAAGAGATGTTTTTGGTCCGCGAATATCACGATATGCTTTTTATTCACGGAGAAGTTTATTGCAATTCTGAAGAACCTAGACGCATTTACGAAGAACGTTTTTGTAATCGAAGGCTTTCAGCTACAAGAACATTTTTTTATATAGAAGACTTTAAAACACTTTTGAACACAGGGAGCGTAGTGCCTAATTTTAACAATGGCCAAAAGACATCGTAAAGTTGGAGTGAAAACAGAAGAACAAATTTTGAATTCAATTGACGAGGATTTGACATGAAATACGAGAAATATTGTGATTACTAATCCAAATTACATTTAACTGTTACCATATGTGATTAAATTTTTTCTTTTTTGGTGCATACTATACTAATAATCGTGGATGTTGGTGGTTTGTATCGGCACGTATCGGTAAGGCAGCCCGTAGACGATCAACTGCATAATATTACTTATTGTGCAATATAATTATTCGACCAGGGTTTATATAGAAGATTGCGCAATAATTGAACGAAATTTTCAGCAAGTTTAATTTTTAATGCGCCACATTTTTTCATTGCATCTTGTAGGACGAGTGTTGCGAAATACCATCAAATCAAACTATAGTCCGACTGAACATGAAAACATTGCACAGTTCGTATTAGTGTGCAATATAATTGAGCAATTTTAATCTTATTGTACAATAAAATATATTGTGAAACGTTATGGCAGGTTTGGGGACCCATAAGTCCTGTCTTTTTTTTACTATACGTAATGTACTGAAAGCGTTATTAAATTAAAAAATAATATTCACAAAGATTGCGTAAAACTATTCAGTAATTCAAAGCAGAATTTTTAACAATATCATACCAACGTAAATAATTCGATAAATTAGTTGCGATCCTTGTGTCTCGTATACATGTTGTGATGCAACGTTGCCAAATGTATAGGGTGTCCCATTTTGGTTGTCCCTTATGGGAAACTTGGAAACCATAAGAGATATTACAAATCTGATACCCCATCCTCGAGCTCTTTTTTGGAGAAAACATTTATGGTAAAAACAGATCATTGCTATCGCGAAGCGTTTCAGAGATACAGGGTGATTCTCGATTTTTTCACTTTTTGAAAAGGCCCTGTAGCTTTGTTGTTATTACAGATACGAGAAAACTAATTGCACATTATAAAGACACTTTTTTCCGTAGAATCCAGTGGCGTAGCCAAAAATTTTTTTGAGCTGTCATTTTTGACATATGACCCAAACATGTTTTTTTTTAATAGGGACACCCTATAAATGATTAGGTAATTAAATTGCTTGTTTTTTTCTGATTAAAATAATATATCATAGTAGGTGGTTTAATAAATTTTTTACGTCAAATATTGGAAAAATTATGATTTTAAAGACGCATTTTTTTATTTTAAAATTTAAAAATTTCCTACCACTTTATTTATAAATATATAAGTATGAAATTTTGGTAAATAATATATATGATGTAGAAGATTATTAATACGCATAATAAAATGATACACGGTGTCTCAAAAAATTAAAATAATTTTTTTTATTTTAAAATTTAAAAATTTCCTACAATTTTATTTATGAAAATAAAGGGATGAAAATTTGGTATTTGATAAATGTGATGATGAGAAATATTATTATACATAAAAAATGATACAGGGTGTCTCAAAAAATTAAAATGATTTTTTTTTATTTTTAACTTTAAAAATTTCCTACAATTTTATTTATGAATATATAAGGATGAAATTATGGTGGATAATATATATGATAAGGAAGAATTTTATTATATATATATATAAATGATACAGTGTGTCCCAAAAAATTAAAAACAATTATTTTTATGTTTAAATTTAAAAATTCATAGCGTCCTTATTTATGAATTTGAAGCAAAAAAATTTTGGTACTGTATTAGTATGATAATGTTGTATAAAAAAATAAAAATCAAAGTTATACAGGGTGTGTCAAAAATTTTTCGAATTTTTTTTTGGACTTTAATTTTTTTTTTTGTTTTTTTTGCTCTATTGGTAAAGTTGACATGGAGAATTCATAAAAAATAAAAAAATTAAAAATTAAAAAAAACTTGATTAATTTTTAAGTTTAATTAATATAACTTGTTTATTATTGTTGTTGTAAACTAATTTTTTGTTTTTTTTTCTACGGAAATGTCTCCTGAGCTAAGGGATGACAGATTCCTTTTAAAACAAAAATATAAAACAATTTTAAAAACAGATAGAAGCCGCAATGCGTCTTTAAAATCATAATTTTTCCAATATTTGACGTAAAAAATTTATTAAACCACCTACTATGATATATTATTTTAATCAGAAAAAAACAAGCAATTTAATTACCTAATCATTTATAGGGTGTCCCTATTAAAAAAAACATGTTTGGGTCATATGTCAAAAATGACAGCTCAAAAAAATTTTTGGCTACGCCACTGGATTCTACGGAAAAAAGTGTCTTTATAATGTGCAATTAGTTTTCTCGTATCTGTAATAACAACAAAGCTACAGGGCCTTTTCAAAAAGTGAAAAAATCGAGAATCACCCTGTATCTCTGAAACGCTTCGCGATAGCGATGATCTGTTTTTACCATAAATGTTTTCTCCAAAAAAGAGCTCGAGGATGGGGTATCAGATTTTTAATATCTCTTATGGTTTCCAAGTTTCCCATAAGGGACAACCAAAATGGGACACCCTGTATATTAAAATTTTATTATTTACGACTAAATTTTCTTAAAAACGAATAATTTTTGGACATATTCTATAATAATATATAAAAAGGTAATGTTTGTAACTTTGTTTGCTGGTTTTTTTTATTTGTAGCCGCTAATCTTCGGAAGTACTAAACCTATCATAAAAATTCTTTCACAATTAGAAAGCTCGATTACAAAGACTTCGAAATGGGCACGGTCTGCTAGTTTATTATAAAACAATATTGCAAGCAATCACCTTTTTAAAGTTATGAACATTATTTCCCTAACACCCTGCATATTTTTACTGATTAAATCTCAAAAACTATTTAACACAGTACAATAAACCTTTTATTTTAAAATTATGCAGATATTTTTTAAGAAGTACAACTGTATGCTGTATTGCCCTTTAACCGATTATCGCTTAAAACGTAAGGTTTTCTTGCTGCAATTCCTTTTTGGTACCAAGTTTGCCAAACACCCAAATTATAATATTGTTACGGTTATCTATTACTAAAACAGCGGAGCATATCATGTTTTTTCTTGCCCCTGTCACTGTCTGCTCGCCAAAGGTAGTAATAAGTTTATCAACTTGGTTAATTTGCATTAAGACTAAAAAGGAAATTTATTGCAGCGGTAATAGCTGGTAAAATTGAATTAAATTTAATATATATCCGAGGGCGATGTGAAGCGTTATCACACATTTCATTTCGCATGTCTCGAAGGAAGTTTAAATTATTAAATAATTGAAAATTAAAATAAAAGAGGTAACTTTCCAAGTCAAAATTTTTTGTTTAATAGTCCAGAAATCCAAATAAAGTAATACATAAAGTCTAGTCCAGCGGTTCTGAAACTGTAAGGCGCGCCTCCCAGGGGGCGTGTTAAGTTTGTAAGGGGGCGTAATAAATTTGTTTGTCAGATATTAAACTACAAAGTTATACTAAGCCTAACAAAGTTTAACTTTTCTTAGAATCCAAGGAATAATGGCTCACATGCACTGACTTTCTGGCACATAGTATCTGTAAGTTGGGTTCCACATTGGAAATGGCGACTCTAAGTTCTTTTTCTAGTTGAAGCTTATTTTGATATTTAGATTTTAATGAAGCAACAGCAAGAAAATCCGGTTTCACAAGAATTGGATGTAGGGAAAACTAAAAAAATCCGTATTGCTTTGGGTTATAGTACTGAGAATTCATTTGAGAGTTTGATCCAGAAATTTGGCATTACTGAAATCCATTTTCAGTGAAGTGCTTGACGAAACGTCTATGTAGTTGTCATTCTTCTTCCTGTGATAGGCCATTAGGTTTACTGCCAAATGGATTGCAAACCCAATTCAATTGGACAAATTGATATCATCGTCTGCAAAAAAGTATAGTCGGCAATTTGTACTTAGGTTTTCTAAATGACCCTTCGTGGTTTTAACATAATTATATGGTTTTCTTCCTTAAACTGTGAGAAACGTATCAAAGCAGTTTTCTTTTATTTTGTTTTTCCAGTAACTGCATGTGTTTATAAAAAGATTTAATTTTTCACTTAAATCAAATATATTTGCTTTTTTAAAATTGACGATTAAGAGTATTAAGTTTTTGAAATATATCAACCAAAGAAGAAAGCTTCATAAAAATATCTTGTTGCAGAATACTGCCAAACGACTTATGGTCTTCTACCTTCAAAATACCGCTATTTTACTTCTTATTTCGAAGATTCGCTTGACAACCCTACCACGTGACCATCTGTATAAACAAATTGCACAAGCACCAAGAAACATTTCGGATATAGCAGCTGATTCTTAGCTAATTGAACTTTAACCTGATGAAGCAACTGACTCCAATAATGAATTCCATTTAATTTTTTACTTCAGATTCTGTAAGAATATCACAATATGTGAATAATTACTGTACTGCACACTTATTAAAGGAAGTACTACAGTTAACAATTATTTAGGATCACAAATAAATCATTGCTTCGCATTTGGAACGAAAACCTAGAAATGATAAAGACAGAGTTTCGGGAGTTGGTACTTTTTTATTGGAAATTTCCTCTTCTTCTAGGATTTTCCTTTAAAATTGACAAAATTTTTAAAGTTGTGAATAAAAAACTAACCACCTTTTTATTATTCTTATTTTGTTAAGAACAATCCCAACTGTTTATGTGCTAATAAGCTTTTAAAAACCTTTTTTTTAATTGTTACTTCGACTCAAATAAGCCATTGCACATATTTTTAGGAGCCTTATTTCTATTTAACATGTCGAGTTTAGTGAACTTATAACAAAATTAAATTTGTTAGCTAATTGATGCAGCAATAAACATATTTGTATTGCTTTTTTATTAAATTAAAATAACTAATAAGGGCTAATCCAGTACACAATTTTATCTTTATTCAAATTCTAATCAATTTATTGAAGTACCAAATTGTTATACAATTTATAGTATAGTTAATATACTGTTTAACGATAAAAATTCAAAAATTTAATAAAGTTTTTATATTATGTAAAGTGTCCATGCCTAATTCTCTTTTAATTTAAAAATTCAAAAAATTCTGACAGTTTTTTACGTATTTGCCTAATAAAAAAACTAACTAAACAGTAATTGCTTAAAAATGATTAAAATAATTTCCTAATTATTATCTGGTGACTAAATTGTTAAGGAGTAACCGGCATAATTGTTGGACCATATGGAAACCTTTCTATATTTTATATTTTATTTTTAAAAAACAATTATTTTTAATAAACATCTCTGTATACAGTGTGTCCAAGATAAGGATCCTATGCATGGGAATCTTAGTACCTGTTAGAGATTCAGCTTATGTTAAATTAGGAAAAAGTTGTGTTTTTTAAAGCTTTTTTACATGCCGTTTAGAAACTTGAAAAATTTTCATGGCCTGCTGAGATATTTGGCAAAAACAGAAATTTGACTATATCGATTTTATTTTTTCTGACTTTATTTGAAGAGATATGAAAAAACTAATAACACTTTTTTATTGTCACTTTTTAGTTTCTACATGATGGTATTTTTATATTTTATATCCGACTTTTCGTTTTTTAAAAACCATCATCAACTTTATTTTTTATATGGCTCGAAAAAAAAGTACACCCTGTAATACCTGTTACCGAGTCTGTAACATAATTTAATGTCATGATAAAATAGTAATTATCGTTATTACCCTGTTTGTCAAGTAGTTGTTTTTAGAGCAATTGTTCTTATTGTTACTGTTGTCTTTATTATTGTTTATTTGTGAATAGCTAATATCTACTGTATTATTATGGTCGAATATGCCGAATGGCCATTATAGCCATGAAAAAGTTTGACATGCTAACGTGCTACATTTTTTGCTGCAAAAATAAATGAAGGTATTATTTCTGCAGTTAATAAATTATGGTAAATAAATGGACCTAGTATTTTAGTTCCTTAAATGCCATACCACAGTTTAAACCCAAAACGTTCTTGATGTTTCGATATTTTCTTAACACGTGGATTTTGTGTCTAGTAATGCGTATTGCGACAGTTGAAGATACCATGATTAGGGACCATACTTTCGTCGGACCATTTTTTTTTTAAGAGAAATTCAAATTTTCTTCACACTCGCAAAAATATTGGTGCCGTGTGAAATCTCCCGGTTTAAGTCCTTCGCCAATCTTTAATTTATAGGGGTGATATCTATTTTTACGCAAAAGAAATTGAGCTGTGAATTTGGCTACTCCTACATTTTCTTTAATTTTTTAAATTGATATATCAGGGTTCTCAACAAAAGCTTGTAAAGCATTATTTTGGGTTTCTTCTTAAGATTCCTTTTTTCGAGATAAAACTGGCTTTTTAAATTTCGAGCTTTTCGAGATATTAACTATTCACCAATAAACAATAATAAAGACAACAATAACAATGGGAACAATTTCTCTAAAAGCAACAGCTCGACAAACAGGGTAATAACGATAATTACTATTTTATCATGACATTAAATTATGTTATATTATGTTTATTTTCAATTTTTTTTTATTTTAAAGCACTTAACTAAATTTGGGGCACTTTAACTATAACAAACGAAAATTTATTTTTTTGGTTCAATTAGGCTTCAATTTCAAAAATTTATTTAAAATAATGGTATTGTTATCCTATAGAAAACGCACTTACTTTACAGATTTTTTAAGTTTATTTTTATATTTTTGGTATGTTGTAAAATTAATACTAAAAGAGATTTTTAAACTTTTCGCAACATATTTTTTATGGTCATAATACTGACTAAAGTTTATTTTTTATTATTATAACAGTACGTCATAAAAATATTAAATTCGTAAAGTTAAACATAAGTCTAAAGGAACTTTTAAAATTTTACCTCTTTGAGACAAAAATAGGCATACACTTTCGTTTGTTATTTTTAGTGACGTAAATGTATTTACGTACTTGGGAAATAATAAATATTATTATTATTATTTTTGAAAAAAATCCGCAATTAAAATTATTTAGGTTATTTGGTATGATTATGGTGACCTAGAGGAAGGTGTGTAAACGACAACGGGACTATTTTGAAAAACGAGGTTTAAATTACAGCATTTCTATTAGAAAACAATAGGGGGCGTCTATATTAATCGGGATCAAATGAAACCAAGATGAAACAGTGTTGCCAGATATATCAATATGTAGTGGAATTCATCCCATTTCTTTTCACAGATAATATGACGACTTTTGGATTTATGATTATTAAAGCGTAATTAAGAAGAGCCTAAATCTATTTAAACTATAAAAATGTTACCTGGTTATCACGGGTTTTATTTGTATTTGTAAATTTGACATATTTATTCACTAAATAATACACCACAACACATAATATTACTTAAATGGTGTATATTTAAAACCTTATATGTGTAATTATTAAAAATTTCAAGAATTTCTAAGTTTAAAATGTATTTATTTGTATAAAACATAGTAAATAATCCATTTTACATTTTAAGTAGGATTTACGAAATGTCATTTTGCTACACAGCTTTCATGGGCATCTTTATTAAATTTTAACTTTTCTAAATTTGACGTGTTAAGCTAGGTTAACAACGACGTTCGAAAAATTGTCAAAAGACAATATTTTGATGATTATGTGCATTAAAATGGAATTTTTATTGTAATAAATGTGAAATAAAGTAAATACTGCCCTTGCTTCAAACTGCTAAATTTGAAATTTTTCTAAAAAGGAGATATCTATTTTTAAAATTCAACCGGTAAATATTTAACTGGCAAATTACTTAAATATTTTTAAGTAGAACTTGAATTTTTTAATTGAAACTTACTTGACTGATCTCAAAGTTATTTATTACGCCGTTTATTAGTCCAAATTACCGTAAAACTTACGTTTATATTAAATTGGAATTTTTACTTTCTAGTAGATAATTTAAAATTTGACGTTAAAGTAGGGTAACTTCATAGTTTAGAATTGTACTAGGTATATCCTTGACAGATGCATTACACGTGCCTTCGAGGTTATGCATATTAGAGACAGTCTTGCACTTGGCTATAAAGTAATAATTACTTTATTCATATTATACAGTGTGTTTTCGGAATTTCTTACCAAATAAGAAAATTTTTATTTAACAACTCGAAAAAAGTGCCTTCTTCATAAAAACCTGCTTAATAAGAAAATACATTTTCACAAAAATATTTGTAGGTTAGATTTACAGCGTGGCCTAAAAAACTTGTTTTTAAATTGAAATTTAGAGTATTTTTTAACTGGGCTAGAAAACTTACTAAATGGGTGATTTCTTATGTTATTTTATGAAAAAAAATTCTATAACCATATGTCCGGGTTGCTTCGTTTCTGAAATACAAGGCGTTAATTATTTTTTAAAAAGTCGGTATTTTATAAATATCTTAGATACAAAACCACATACAAAAAAATGTACAACACTAAAAATTTGTATTTTTATATGCCTTATAGAAAAAATATACAAACTACATAAAAGGCTAGTGGCGAACATTTTTCTCTCAATAATATTGGCTGTTGTGCCCACTGAGAGGCTACTGGATCCAATAAAGTTGATCTAGGTAAAACTTTACAAGCGCTTGATTTCATTAAACAAATAAACCAAAATGTTTTTCTGATTCTAATCTGATTTGAACCCAGTTGATTAAGGGGTATTTAATATATTTATAAAATATTGATTTTTTAAAACTTTAACGCCCTGTATTTCGAGCAATTCCGACATATGTTGTATAGAAACGTTTCTTCATAAAATCACCCTTTAAAGTTTTTGTGTCGTAGCTAGGATATACGGTGTATATTAATTTGGTAACACGACTTCTTTAAGCCACTCTGTACATTCAACATACAATAATTTTGTGTGGAAATGTATTTTCTTATCAAGCAGGACTTTTTAAAGAGGCATTTTTTTTCGTAAAGTAAATAAATAAAAAGTTTCTCATTTGGTAAAAACTTTCTAAGGCACGCTGTATATGTAACTAATTTTCATTTACTTTTTAGATTACCCAACTTTTTGCTGGCTAATTACACTACTACCGAATCCTAAAAACCTTTGTTGGAAACTTTTTATTGAAAAACTCTGTACTGTTAGGTTCATAAATAAAAAATAATATGATTTCCTGAAGTTCAAGAAAAGTGTATATCAGTCGTACCTAATGTAGCACTGTACAATACTTTATTCATAACTTTATCCCTTATCTAACCACCTTAAAAATTTTTTAGTACAGGTGAGCGGATCCTAGCTACGTCCTTGCTTAAAAGTAAATTTTATTATTTACTACATTTAAGCAGTGGGCAAGACTTAAATATTTTTTTGTCTAATCGCTACCTGCTAGTGTTCACCGCACTAAAACTCGGTGGAAGGAATCAAGCTTGCACGACGTGTATACTTAGCTTATAAGTTCTACAGAAGACGTTAAATATTCTTGTTTATTGTTGTATACAAAGCCTTATGACAATAGCAATTATTTTTTATATACAAAGTGAACTGTTTAATGGAAGTGAGGGTTTTTTGAAGAATTAATTGTTTTTATGTTTAACAAATAAGTATTCGCAACATTGCAAAACTCTATTTTGTATATTTTAAAGCAACAAGTCTAACCTTTAGTTTTAAACTCTACTTGTATCTTAAGAGACAAGAAATTTTTTTAATACATCACTTTCAAAACAAAAACTAAACAAAAGTTTAACTTTTAAAAATGTAAACGACAATTTATAAAATTAAAGATAAAGTAAAAATTCTATTTTTTTTTGTTTTTGGTTATTAATGACTCAGTTCAAAATTCCTATTCCTATTTTTATTATCTAAAATAATTAAGGAATTAATCCTCCTTCAGAGGAAATGAGAGCTGAAGCTAAATTAAAATAATAATACTTTTTTTTATTCAACCGAAAAATGCATATAATGAAATTAAAATAATGGTGATCTTGGGAATTTGGCACCCATTTCGTAATCTTTCAAAATATCATATTTTTGTTAAATACAAACTCATTGAAATTGGGTAGTGTTCTCTATAGCGTCGTATTTAAAATTATTGAAATTTTCTATTTTACTTTTGTACTATTTTGTGTACATATGCAACATAAGCAGCAACCCCAGAAAGATCCCGATTGACCACAGTACCCTCTAGTGACATATTTAGAACTATAATTTAGACAAAAATCAAGCCCGTTTTGAAAGCATGTCGATTACACTCCTTCTTCAAGGTCTCCTTAGGTATGATCTAATCGCTATACGGGGTAAATTGAAAAGATGTTTTATTTTTATTTTCTAAATAGGATGTTCAATTTTTATAACATAACTTTTAATCCCAAACAATTTTTTTTTACATTTAAGCAGTGGGCAAGACTTAATTTTTTTTTGTCTAATCGCTACCTGCTAGTGTTCACCGCACTAAAACTCGGTGGAAGAAATCAAGCTTGCACGACGTGTATACTTAGCTTATAAGTTCTACACAAACGTTAAATATTCTTGTTTATTGTTGTATACAAAGCCTTGTGACAATAGCAATTATTTTTTTATATACATAGTGAACTGTTTAATGGAAGTGAGGGTTTTTTTAAAAGAATTAATTGTTTTTTTATGTTTAACAAATAAGTATTCGCAACATTGCAAAACTCTATTTTGTATATTTTAAAGCAACAAGTCTAACCTTAAGTTTTAAACTCTACTTGTATCTTAAGAGACAAGACATTTTTTAATACATCACTTTCAAAACAAAACTAAACAAAAGTTTAACTTTCAAAAATGTAAACGACAATTTAAAAAATTAAAGATAAAGTAAAAAATTCTATTTTTTTTTTTTTTGGTTATTAATGACTCAGTTCAAAATTCCTATTCCTATTTTTATTATCTAAAATAATTAAGGAATTAATCCTCCTTCAGGGAAATGAGAGCCGAAGATAAATTAAAATAATAATACTTTTTTATTCAACCGAAAAATGCATATAATAAAATTAAAACTAATGGTGATCTTGGGAATTTGGGCACCCATTTCGTAATTCTTTTGAAATATCATATTTTTGTTAAATACAAACTCATTGAAATTGGGTAGTGTTCTCTATAGCGTCGTATTTAAAAATTATTGAAATTTTCTATTTTACTTTTTGTACTATTTTGTGTACATATGCAACATAAGCAGTAACCCCAGAAAGATCCCGATTGACCACAGTACCCTCTAGTGACATATTTAGAACTATAATTTAGACAAAAAATCAAGCCCGTTTTGAAAGCATGTCGATTACACTCCTTCTTCAAGCTCTCCTTAGGTATGATCTAATCGCTATACGGGGTAAATTTAAAAGATGTTTTATTTTTATTTTCTAAATAGGATGTTCAATTTTTATAATATAACTTTTAATCCCAAACAAATTTTTCAAATAATATTTTGTTCCTTAAATAAAAATAAAGGTAAGTTTTTTGTTTGTTTTTTTTTTTTTTGAGAAATTTAAAAATTCAAAGTTTTTCATATTAAACAATAATCACTGTGAAGAAGATTGACATTTGTACAAAATGTCTTCTATTTATACTGATAAATCTTCGTTAATAAAATTTAATTATTATATTACCGTTAAAGCTTTTTCCTGTTTAACTAATTACAATATTTTATTGCTTTATTTTGTAAATAACCATTAAACTTCTGCGTTCCTCTGGGAACATATTTAAGCTAAGTTATTTCATAAGAAATTTAAATTGTTTTAAGTAACGCATTAATCCAAGCACGCCGATCGTTTTAATGTAATAAATAATTTAATTTTCGTTTGTTTCAAGTATGTATCAAGGTTCACGTTAAATACAGAATAATAAACATAGGACCAACGACTTTTCTGTAAATTATTATTTTTAAACTGGCTACAAATTAGAAAAACGTCTATTTTAAAATATCACCATGAAAATATTAAATCAATATTTGACCGACTGGATACTTCCATAATAAAGCGAATATATATATATATATATATATATATATACAGGATGGCCCACCATATACGACACGGTTTGTAGCTGGATAACCATGGGGTTTTTAAAAAAGTAAATACTGAAACATATACAGGTCGGATAAAGCAACAGTATAAAAATTATTTTACTCTATACAGGATGTCTCAAAAAGTGTGACGTATCAAAGTTATATTTTTTAAATAAAACACCCTATATTTTATGACGGTTTTAGATTCTACATAAAAAATAATTTAAGTTTGTTAATAGTACCAAGTGTCTAATTTTATTCGTTTTTGTGATATTTGATTCTTTTTCAAAATGCAGGGGTGCCATTAAATTAATTTTATTTTAATAATATAAACTCCTTAAACTTTAAAATTTGTTACAAGAATAGGAAAAGTCTGCCTTATCATACGTAGGTCATATCGAGATCATAGATTATACAGGGTGATCAAACCCTGTATTTTTTACACCACATGATGACAAACCAAATATTTTTTCAAATGGTGTATAGGTTGCCTATACCTCTCTTTTATACTTTTTAAGTAAATTCCGTTTTAACATATTTTTATTCCCAATGTCTATTTAAATGTAAGTAGGCTGTGATATAGCTATGCCTATTTACTAAGCCGGTATTGCAAAATGTAAATTTTGTTGGAAAAAGCACAAAATTAAAAGATTTTGTATTATCTGCCACTATTTTTAAAATTCACAAAAAAATTTATTAGTTGCTTATAATGCTGCTTCCAATAACACGTATTTCAGCTGAATGTGGTAATGATAAAACTTGTGTTTTTAAACAATCCTAATAACGCCTCTGGTCAGTTATGACGACATTCTGTGACCTATAACTTGTTTCTTCCATTATTCATATTCACTATGTCAAATTTTTAAAGCAACTATTAAGGTTATCAGATGGTTTCTCCTGGAATATTTTTCAGGATTAACTCTAGACTAAAGTAAACCATTTTTTTTCACATCCTACCAGTATTATATCATCTTGTTGTTGTAAAAGACGGGTTTTTATTTAAAATTATTGAAATTTCTTTTAAACTGACTAAAACACTAGTAATCAATAAATGGTCGTTGATATTTTCTTAAGAAAAATATTAATGGCTGCTATGTCACAGCCAACTTTAATTTAAATAAACATTTGGACTAAAAATTTGTAAAAACAGATTTTACTAAAAAGCACAAAAGATAGGTATAGGCAACCTATACACCATTTGAAAGAGTATTTTATTTGTCATCATGTGACGTAAATAAATACAGGGTGTTCCATTTAAAATAAGAGAGATATGGCTATTTGATTTTCTGAAAAATTGAAATTATTTTTTGATCACCCTGTACAATATTTGATCTTGATTTGACCTATGTATGATATGGCAGACTTTTTCTAATCTTGTTACACATTATAAAGTTTAAAGTGTTAAAAGTGGTAAAGTAAAATTAATTTAATTTTACCTATGCATTTTTCAAAAAATCAAATATCACAAAAACGAATAAAATTAGACACTTAGTACTATAAACACACTTGAGTTATTTTTTAAAGTAGAATCTAAAACCTTTATGAAATATAGGGTGTTCCATTTAGAAAAATATAACTTTGATACGTCACACTTTTTTGAGACTAAGTAAGTATAGACTAAAAATAATTTTATACTGTGGTCTTATCCGACCTGTATATGTTCCAGTATTTACTTTTTTAAAAATCCCATGGTTATACAGCTACAGACCGTGTCGAATATGGTGGGCACCCTGTATATATAGTTTAGATGTGGTTTTCTTCTTTGCCTTCTATATGTATATTGTTTTATTATTTAATATTCTTGGGATTAGAGGACAGATAAAACAAAATTTTCTTTATAAAATACTATTATTATTATTTCAGCTCTTACCGGTTAACGCAAAACCGGACACAAAAAATTTAAGCAAATTATACTACAATCTTCTCAGTTGATTTCTAGCATATTACGTAACTATTTATTAAAAAAAAATAAATAAAACATTTTTAAGAACAATTTGAATCAACAAAACTACTTAAACCTACAAATACTGCACACCTTTTAAAAATAACATCAAATTGATACTCTAGCATGAGAACAACCTAAAAAAATCTGCGAAATTTTATGCGGTGGATTAGCATATATTTTTTAATATACCATAGATGTCGCTTTCCTGAACGGTACAAAAAAATAAATTCCCTTTAATAATTTAAACTAACCAAAAAGAACAAAAATAATAGTCATAACGGCTGCTACCCTTTATTAATAAATTTTTAAATTGTGTCGCTATGTGTGTAATATATGTATGTATACTATAATCCTTTTGTGATTGTCCAAAAATGTTGTGTTTATTAGGTGTGCAAAAAAATATTTAATAATTTAAATATCTTTGGTATATTGTACAGAGACAAAGTTTTTGTATAGAATGGGAGTACCCTGTAGAAATTGATAGTATTTATTTGAATACATGCCAAACCTAATCGTTTTTCCTAAAACAATATTAAAAACCCCTATCCCCAAAACAAAAAATTTAAAATAAGTAACTAGACAAACTAAAAAATCGATGTTTCGGATGTCTGCTACAGTTTTCAAGATAAAATTTAATAAAAATTAATAGTAAACTATTATTAAGGTTTAAAATTTAGGCTTAAGTTTAAGGATATTCTAAAATCGTTTGACAATTAAATGTAAAATGTTGTTTGTTGTGTGCTGTTGTTTTTAAAGGTTTTTTTATTTTGTTTATGGAAAAACGATCAGATTTGACCTGTACTCAAATAAATACAAATAATTAAATCAATTCGCCCAACCAATACAGAACATATCTTCAGTACCCTGTAGAGCATTTAACCAACTTTTATAAATACACAGTAGGTACAGAAAAACATAAAAAAATAGATTCTAGATATATTTACGAAAATTTATGAAATTTATGTATATTATATGATTTTTTTGTATCTCCTTTACTAAAATAAAAAACGTTATTTATGTTTTTCTCACTGTAGTAATATTATTATTAGTAGTAGTAATATTTTTTGTATATTAACTTTTATCTTAGCACAGAAGATACTAAGCGTACCTGAATTTCCAAATAAAATTAAACAATTTTAAGGAGGGAAACTCGGTTTTCTGTTTTAACACTGCATACATACACTGTGCCCAAGGTACTAGTGTTACTAATTTGCACCAAGACCTAGAGGAAATTCGTTGTAGCCGTAAAAGCTACCGAGATTGAATTAAATCTGATATGGTTGTAAGGCATGAACTACGGTGTTATTACACTTTTCATTTTGCATAGCTCTAAGGAAGTCGATAAATTGAAACGATATATAATTTTAGCCACAATTAGGAGAAGCCTCGTATACAGTTTTCTATTATGCAGTTATACAATTAATTGAAGCAGAGCGTAGAATTAAATAGGCAACAGGTGGTGTAGGAACAAAATGTTACCTTACGACAAAGTTAACAGGCATTACCGGATTTTAAAAATAAATCCACAAAACCTTCACTTGGATAATCGTTTATTCCTAAAATGTTGACTTTTAAAAAACTGTTAATTATTATTTTTTCCTATTATCTAATTTGACTTGCCTCAAATGCCATTGTCATTGGCACAACATATAAATATTGTTAATTTAACAATTGTGGTTGTTAGTGTTAATTATACCATATAAAGCTTTTTTTTAATTAAATATGACAGTACATGTTACTGTCTTTTAAAAAGATTAAAATGTCTTTGGGTTTTCCGGGGCTACACAGATTTTCTTTAAGGTCTACTAATTTTGTGTTAATGGTAAAGTTCATCATGTTTTGGTTAGTTTATTCTAAAAAATGCTGTACAGCAGTGCTGGATTTGTGTAACTAGGGGCGACAGATTTTGGAGAAAGCTTACTTTATTTCGCAACTTTTTACTCCGGCTACGAATTGTTCTGGGAATAGAAACTTTTCCTGATTAAAACGTGTAAAAAATTATCAAAGATCTTAATTGTCTCAAGAAATGATGAATTATTTGGCTCTTCTCTACATAGAAGCAGAGATACTGAATAATATAATTAATAGTTTAAAAAAACTAAAAACACGCTTTTATATGCAACCGAACTAAAAATTAAAAAATAATTTTTTATTAAAAAAATATTTTCACTTCATAGTAAAAAGCGTGGGGTGCTTAATATATTAAATGTTATAATTATTATATTTGCCAATATCTATGATGGAAAAGTTATGAAAAAATAGTAAAATGCACTCCACGCTTTTACTATGAAGTGAAAATATTTTTTTAATAAAAATTATTTTTTAATTTTTAGTTCGGTTGCATATAAAAGCGTGTTTTTTAGTTTTTTAAACTATTAATTATTTTTCATTTTTTAGTTCGTTATATCAATTAATTTTTTAAAAATAAATGCTCCAGTTTATTCACTAAAAAATTTTTTCGCCATTTTGTCAAGAATGGGCTAGAATAGGAATGTCTCACTATATTCCCCTGTCTTTTTGCACAAAATTCTTAATATAACAGTAAATTAGAACATACTATTTAATTAAGCAGCAAAAAGAAAATAACCAGCCCCTTTTTTATTAGTTCTGTGCCCCTGTATATCAAATTTGGTCAAAATGGGGTTGCTCCAACTTTCGAAACAATTACCCAATTTGCATAAATAAGACAAATATTTTTTAAAATATTACCTTTTTAAACTAAAAAGAAATTTACCATAAATGTTTTTTCTAAATATGAGTTTACTTTAGTTTACTTACCTTAAGTGATATTTTAATGTAGTTTGCTAATCTCCATTTCCAGTCTTTGTCCTAATCTAACATTCGGTACAAGTACCTAACACTGAATAAAGGCCTTCTTTTAGAAAGTATAATAAATGGAAGATGGTATAAAAGTTATATGCAATAACTTGTTAGTTACTTTTCCAAAGCAATAAGTAATTTTTCATAGTTTTTCATGGTTATAGGTTATGTGATTTAGGAACTATTTTGCTTACGAATGATTATTCTGGCTGCGGAGGACCATGTTAATTATTTATTTGCTTCTTGTATTTCAATTAAAGCTTTCACGCACTTTTGCGCTTTTGCGCCGACGGAGCTGCAGGAGATCGCTTTACGAACCTTTTTGGTTATAGGTTATGTGATTTAGGAACTATTTTGCTTACGAATGATTATTCTGGCTGCGGAGGACCATGTTAATTATTTTTTTGCTTCTTGTATTTCAATTAAAGTGTATACTTTGTTTTTAATAGCTTGGTTAACTGATTTTTTCAACTTTCATTTCACATTAAAGGAATTTTAGGTTATGTTATGACTGTTAATTTTTTCAGATGTCAGTTTGTAATACAGATTTCTGTTTTATGACCGCCTGTTTTAAAAAAGAAGTGAAGGTTATTCGTTCGTTAAAAAGCGTTTTAAAAAAACAGATGATTGTTATACGCTCCCGGAACGAATACTTTCAGCGAACGAATGAGTTCAATTTAGCAGAATTGAGCCCCTGGTCCCCAACCCGTCGGCAAATGTTGTCAAGTTCGATTATTCAATTGTCTAATCTGGCGCATCCGCCAGAACGTACGATTTTTAAAAGTAGTAAAGTTTGAAATGTTGCCAACAGATGGCGACCCAGGTGTTGTTTTTATAATATAATGGAATTTCTTTTTCCTGGCGATCCAAAGCAGGATAACGGGATACTGTTTGCAGATTATTGCATTGTCATGGGTCCTTAATACGTGTGCAAAGTTTCAAAGAAATCGAATAGCTGGAAGTTGGTTAAAATTAGGCTCAAAGATTCCGTTACATAGATAGCCAGATTGATAGATAGTTACAACCCAAGTTAATAAAAGCGTGTTAATAAACTATGATGATATTATAGATGATTTTGCTAATAAAAAGTGCCGTAAAATATTGTAGTGCTTCTTTATTTCCTACATACATATTATGGAAAATTATTATTTTAGAAATGTACTTGGGACGGCGAAAAAAATTGGTCTACACTTGTAAAAAATATAAATCCAGCACTGCTGTACAGTAAGTTGACTGTTGCAGTAGTCGCAGATTGGAGGGTTACCAGCTTTCATTAAATAACCATGTGTCAAGCGTGTGTCCAATTCCTAATCTCCGTAGTATTATTTTTATTTAAAGTTGGCATATTAAATGGTGTAATTATAGGCTAAATTGCGCAAAGTTTGGTGTGTGACTGCTTTCGGTTTGTTGTTGCCATTTATTTCTAACTAATTGTTTTAAAAAAATGATATACAATAAAAGATTAGGTAAATTTCTCCCAAAAATATACCTATAAATAACTACGGGTTTACCAAGCTCAGCTAGGTTTTAATACTAAATTGATCCTTTTGTTTACGATTTATTTGTTTAAAACAGCTTTAAGCTAAGTATTTTAATTATACAGTGTCTCCCAGGATAGCTGTTACAAGAGGACAAATGGATCAAATATTTTTGAAATTTTAAAACGAAATATTGGGAAAACTGGTCGCATGGTCCAAGAACTAATAAATACAAGATTTAACTCCAATTGGTATTATACAGGGCGAGCTTATAACTAAAATTATGAAAAATTCCCAGAAGCTAACCACTTTCATTTTTAAAAATAGAACAAAATTAATTATTTGAGTAAATGTTGTAGAAGAATTGAATTTAATTTCAAAATTTATTGAGTTAAAACATGACAGTAAAAAAATGTTATTTTCGGTTTTTACATTACGCAACAACCTAAATAATGGGCAAAAGAGAGAAAAATTGAAAAGAAAATTTTATAATAACTATTTAAATTTAATAAAATTTATAAAAAGTTATTTTAAATATAATTTTTTTAAACTTGCTGCCTTAGGCCAGAGTATTTCAAAAACTGTTAATGGATAATGTAAAAAACTGACAAAAATATTTTTTTACTTTAAATTTTTAACTTGAAATTTTGACATAAAATTTAATTCTCTACAATATTTTCCTAAACAATTTTGTCCTATTTTTAAAAATAAAGGTACTTTACTCTTGATTATTTTTAATATGTTTAGTTATAACTCGCCCTGTATATTACCAATCAAGGTAAAATTTCGTATTTATCAGTTTTGGACCATGCGACCAGTTTTTCCCAAAAGGCCGTTTAAAGATTCCAAAATTTTTGGTCCATTTGTCATCTTGTAACACCTCTCCTGGGACACACTGTATTTTATAAGATATTTTATTTTTATACAGAATATGACGCTGATCCTCACGGGTGTTAATTTTTAGGTGACCTAAAAAAAAGTTCAAATAAACCTATGTCTTAAAGCCCTTACTTTAAGCTACAGAGTATCAACATCTTTAAAAAATTTGGGAGACCCTGTATGAAATGTTACAAAACTATTTAATAATAAAGACCTGTATAGAATTACAGTTTCTATAATTTATTGGTAACATAATTAACGTATGTTTATAAAATAAATGTATTTTTTTACTACTAAATTGACCATGCATAATAAAGTTTTTATTAATTAATTTATTTATTTATTAAAATCAAATTTGCCCTTAAACAAGTGGGAAGTATAAAAATAGATTTTAATTTAAGGAAAAGCAGTGATGTACATAATATTTTTCAAAAATAAAATTAGTCTATGTTCCTGTACGGACGCCACTGGTTAAACTTTAAAAAATTCCCTACATTAAAAAATGGCTCAGAGGATGTGTGCTAAATTTCATAAGCATATCTAAAAAGTTGTCAAAGTTATGATGAAGAAACGATTTTTTCTTAAGATTTTAACACCCTGTAGCTCAAATTACGTGATGTATCGCTACTCTACCCAAAAAAATTTTTACAGAAACTACTTAAAAACTTACAAATTTTATTAACAAATTATTAAAACAACCCTTTGTAAAATTTTTGCAGTTTAACCTTAAAACGTCATATAACAGTTACCTAGGAATCCTGCATTGAAATTTATTTTTGCAGTAACTCTATTGTCAATTTAAAAAGAAAAACTCGACATCCTTAAGCCATAAATTGCCGATTATCGTAAAACAAACCTTATTTATCCATAAGGAAGTGTCATACAGGCTACAATAAATAATTTTAATAAGGTCTTTGCTATGAAGTTTCTGGTAGCTGCTATCAAGTTACAGAAATCTTTACAATATGTTATATGTGTCTTCTATTTGTCTTACCTCTATTATTACAGGATGGTCCCTAAGTAATGAGCCAAAATTTAACAGAAGAATTGCGACGTTAAAATATTGCAATTTAATTAAACTTACCTTAGTACAAAAATTGATATTTACTGAGATACAGGGTGTCGAAGTTCAAAAATTGTTTTTCAATTATATTGATAATATTTAATACATTTTGAATATTGTAATTTAACTCTGTACCTACAAGATTTTTTCATATGAGTATGTATATGTATCTAATGTTAATTTTTAGGTGTTAACTTGAAAACGCCACCTACACTACTTTGAATTTCTTTAAAACGTCCCAACTTTTTGTGCTCATCTGTAAGTGATGTTAAGTTAAGCAGTAAATTCTCCTATGCTTTCTACACAAAAAACCTGTACTTTATAAGAATGGCTTTGAGCCACCGTTTTTAAGATATTTGCATTTAAGTGGTTTAGTGCAACAAAAACTATATGGATAAATACATTTATTAAATCATTCGTTTATGATGAGGGAGTTGTAGTTATAGTCCAGGCGAAACAGCTGAGTGCAAAAAATACCTTACAGCAAACTGGTTGTATAGTTTTCTTAAGTGCATCATAACTTTGTGAAAAAACACTTTCGAACCAAAATAATGCGTTAGGGGTAAACAGGGGGTTTAGGGGTAAAATGTGTTTTTGCAATTTCAAGCTAAACAATAAATCATATTAAAAAAAGTTTATTTAATTGCTTTAACTTTGGATTTAAACATAAAATTTAACTTTCTACAACAATCTTGTTTTATTTTTAAAAATAAAAGTATTTTACACAAGGTCATTTTTCATATTTTTAGTTATAACTTGCCCTGTATATTACCAATAAGAGCAAATTTTTGTTTTTTTTGTTTTCGACCATGCAACTAGTTTTTCCAAAATGCCGATTTAAAATTTAAAAATTTGGTTTCATTTGTCCTGTAATTCAACTTACACATTTATTAATGTTTCCTAACTTTTCAAAATATATTAAAAATTCTTTAAAATTACAATTTAAATAAATATTATTAATTTTTCGACATAAATAACACAATGTACGCGTATAATGAAAATTATAAATATTTTGTGTTTTTTATTTTTTTCTATTTTTTTCCATTAAAGTATATATTATTATTTTTCTTGCATTTATTAAACGTTAGCAAAAAACGAAAAAATAAACCCTATGCGAACCATTTTTAATGAAAAGCAAAATGGCAGTTGAAAATTTTTATTTTTTTTAGTTTTCATAATAACGGCTAGATATTTATTGATAAAAAATTGAGTATAGTTGAATGGTACGAAGTATATTTGCTTCAAATTTTAGCCTAATCGAACTTAATCTAAGTTGTTTCAATTCACGAGAATTTTAATTATTTTAAGTTACAATAGGTTTTTATTAAATTAACTTATGGTATGTTTACTCTAACAAACCTTATATATTTTTTTGAAGATATGTTACAGTTAAATCAAATAATGAAATTTGAAACTTTTTGATTGGTTAATTTAATTCTCAAAGCCATTGATTGTATTTAAACGCTAACAATGGTAAAACCAAATATTAAGTGGTAAATTTACCACTTTTTTCAGTGTGGGTGAGAAAACCATAAAAATAATAATGATGTTTTATCTTATAACATGATGTAATATGTGCTTGTGAACTATGATGCCAAACTGCATTAATTAAATACTTTTATTGAAATAATTTTAAAGCGTAAATCTTTAGGATATGAAATTAATACATACCTAAATAATGTATTCTAGACTGAAATTGACAGATTAAATTTTAATATGTTTGCTGATCGCCATCTTGGAAAAAATATAAATAAAAGAGGTCTTGTCGCACATTATTTAAAAGCTCCTGACAAGTACAATATAAACCTATAATATTAAGTTCCATCTACTACAAAATGGCGGTATTTTAAAAATTACTTAAATACCTGATCAAAATGGCTATATTTCCGAAGGTAATAAATGAGCTTCATGTGGTATTTGTTAAAAGCTGCGTTCTTATCACCATCACCATTAAAAGTACCTTTATATTTAAGAGAGTATCATATTAAGTAAATCTAAGTTAGTTACTTTCGAAACAATGGCCATTCAAATTATGTATCTTGTGGAAGTTTTTAAAGTACCGTCGTTGTAGTAGATGAAAGTAATGACTTTATATTTTAGAGTTATACAACCGTATTCACCAAGCTCTGATAAATATTTATAAGACTAATTGCCTGCTTTTTAAGTAGACTATTAGTCTGATAAATATTTATCAGAGCTTGACTGATAAAGTACCTTTTTTTTATCGGCAAAATTTAATTTTTTAACAAAATGTGTTTTATCTGTGTACAACAAAAAACAAAAACTAACAAAAAATACACTAGCGTTAGATCAAGATTTTATCTATTCGTAAAAAACAGGTATTTGGCTCATAATTAGGTTATTAAACCTTAAATAAAGCGCTAAAAGTAGTGGGTGTCATTGTTGCCGTAAGGCAACGCTTGCCGTTAACGGGTTAAATAAGTTTAAAAAATCGCATTACTATTTTTTTAACCTTTGTTTGGTTTAAACACAATTCGTAAAAATGCGCTAATATGATGTTTTTTAACGCTATTTTCTCGAAAACAGGTATAACATGTGGCCATGTATTTGCCTAAAATTATCTTCCAGAAAGTCCAGAAAAGAATGTACTATCTATTGCTTTTAAAATAGCAATATAATTTAAAATTATATATAGGGTGTTAAAAATGTTGTTAAAGAAATTAAGACAGATTCTAATTTTAAAATTTATATTTTTTTAATAAATATAGGTCCGAAACTGCATTGTTTCTCAAATATTAAGGTTTTAAATAAAATCGTTTTTTTAATTTTAAATTCTTAAATATGCCCTATTTAATTTTATTTAAATGTAGTAATGTTATTTGTGGAATTGGGAGGCTAATTGAGCCTTAACTTAATTAAATTTATTTATTCCAGTGGCGTCCCAAGCAGTATTTAAACCAATTTTTTTACAAAAAATGCATGTTAATTACTTTTCTGCAAATTTAATATTTTGTTTGTATTAAGTAAGTAAAACCTCAGGTTATCTACTTTCTAAACTTTTTTCCTTATTGCTTAGTTTTCAAAAAATAAATTAAAATTTGGCTAAATTTAAATCTCTGGCGCACTTAAAAATATGGATAAAATTATAAAACACAATTAATTAAGGAAAATTTGTTAATTTATCAGTAAACCGTATTTCATTGAGTGTTTGTTCTTAATTTTATAAAGCTATTTATAAAATAATTAGGTGCATTTTATTTTTTCCTTTAAAACTAAAAAAAGTTTGAGCTAGAAAAATTGTATTTTTACTTGCTTAATCTAAATAAAATATAAAATTTTAAGAGAAGTCAGTGCCGTACATTTTCTTGTCAGAAATATGTGTTTAAATACCGCTTCAGATTCCACTGGCCTAAATTAACTAAATTAAATTAAAGCTAAATTGGTCTTCTAATGTTGCAAACAATCCTGCCAAATTTCATTAAAACTAAATAAATAATATTTAAGGTATTAATAAAAAATCGATTTTTTTTGTAAAATATTTGAACATTGCATTATCAGACCCATGTTATTAATAACTTTATAATTATAAGATAAATATTTAATATTAGAATCCGCCCTTAATTTTTTTAAATATCTTTTTGTAACACTCTGTATATCTTACTTATAGCTAACAAGATGACACAAATCAAAGTATTATCACAATTTAAATAGATAGATATTTTAAGAGATTTGTTGAATTTAAGTATTCAAGGTGTGGGAGATAAACAAATAATTTATTCATATACAATATACTTCCTGATTATTTTTACAGTTATACACAGTCGTATGCATATGTACTGAAAGCTTTACAGTAGTTTTAGTAATCGGGAAATTAATTAAAATTTAGTAATAGTCACTTATTTAGATATAGGGATATTCATTTTAAAGTAAACAGGGCCTTATTTTGAAACTTTCCTGTACTGTTTTAAAAAGCGAATTTAGCGATGACGTGTATATTTTTCCGTAGAATTTAATAATCTAATAGGAAAAGATTTAAATCAAAAACAAAGAGTTACATTACAAATGACGTCGTTTTTTAATGGAACACCCCATATATTTGGTATAATAAATAGAAATTTTTACGGGGAATTTGATGATATAGGGGTTGCTGGATTTATCTCCTGCGGTTCTGATACCATTTTTTAAAAACTGCATGATACTATAAGGGTAGTTTTAACTAAAAAACCTGGATCCAACAGGCCACAAGGTGCTTATTTGTTAAAGAAAAGAATTTTAAAAATACGTTAATTACTTTTTGAAGTAGTTTTATAATGAGGTTTTCATCAAACGAACGGTTTTAAATTATAACTCTATATTAGAAATGTGGAGAAAACGCCAGCAAAACCCAACGAAGATATGTTACCAAAAATTTTCACCAAAATATATCTATAAAAACGATTCTAAAATTGAAGGCCTTATTCGAAGAAATACACTGTGTCAACGGATGACCTAAACTATACCTGTTAAAAATGTTATTTTTAATATTTCGAAATAAAAGTTATTCTTCATAAAAATTTTTGCTTTATCTAAAATGCTAAAAGCTATAATAAAAATTGCCGTAGGATATACATGGTGGTAAAAATTGCAAAAATATTAATAAAAACAAAAATTTAAAACTAGGTACCTTATTAATAAGCATAAAAAGTTACCAAATAATAATTACACAGGCTATTGCAAATTCAAGGAACTACCATTAGGATCTCGGAAACGGTAAGAGATACAGGGTTGGTTAAAATGGCAAGTTGCGCATTTTTATGCTTAACAATATTTCGTTTGAAAATCTTAATAATTTGCAGGTGTTGGAATTATCCGCCAAAAACAGAAATTTTGCGAAATAGTTTTTATTGTTTTCTCGGTTCATTTGAAGAGATATTTTAAAACTAACGACACATTAACATTGTCACTTTTTGTGTTTCATAAAAAGATTTCACTAAATTTAAAATCTGACGTTTCGTCTTTGAGCCACCATCATCATCTTTGATTTTTTTAATGGGAGGAATATTTGGTTTCAACTCGTAATTTAATTCAAAACTTACGATATACCACACATTACATTTATGCGACGTTTCGAACCGATAAACCATCATCTTTTACCATTACAAATAACGATTTTACCCAAAACGTTCGGAAACATTTCCATTTGCAGGTAAGTAAGCATGCATTTTTTTATGACAGGCTACGATAAAGTTGATAGAGGCGTTTGATTAAATTAAATGCTTTTTTATTACGTATAAGTAAATGTATGTAAATTACTTGAATTCTTGTAGCTTATTAGTAAAATTAAAAATACGTAAATTATAACAAGGAATAAAAATTAGTAAAAATAGAATTAAATGGATTTATGCATCCTTACCTGTAAATGGAAATTTCCAAAATCGTTTGAAATATAACGTAATTTTTAACGGAAAAAATGGTGGATGGTGTTTTTTTTTGTTCAAAACGTCGCATAAATGTAAAGTGCAATATATCGTTGTATTTAAAATTAAAATACGGGTATATTTACTTTAAAACTAAATATTCCGCCCATTTAAAAACACAAAATTGATGATGGTGGCTCAAAGACGAAACGTTGGATTTTAAATTTAGTGATATCATTTTATAGAACAGAAAAAAGTGGCAATGTTAATGTGTCATTATTTTTAAAATATCTCTTCAAATAAACCGAGAAACTAATAAAAACTGTTTCGCAAAATTTCGGTTTTTGCAGGATAATTTCGGAATGGCTAAAAGTTTTTAAATTTATAAAACGAAATACTGTTAAGCATAAAAATGTGCAAGTTTGCCCAATTTAACCAACCCTGTATCTCTTACCGTTTCCGAGATCCTAATGGTGTTCCTCGAATTTGTAACAGCCTGTTTATATTTTTTCTTATTGGTTATGATTTCCAGGAATTGAGGTGAACGTTTAATAAAAAATCTTTAAAAAATATATTTTTACAATTTAGTTAAACGAAATTGTATTTTAAAATAAACTACGAGAATACTATTTTTGGCAAATAAAACAAATCGGATATAAATATTTTTTAATTACTAATTTAAATAGCATGAAAACGTAATTAAAATTTTAGCTTTAAGTTAAATACATTATCACCTTTTGGGTTATCACTTACATACATTTTAACTTAACTTTATATTGTAGGCATAAAAAAGTTTAATTAATTAATTATAAAAAAAACAATTATTTAAGTTTACACTTTATTTTTCCAAGTTATGAAAAGCGACAAAAAAAAATGTATTGAACTTTTTTATAACTTTTTTATGGTTTTTACTAACTTATTTTTAAACGTAAAATTTTTAAAAGTTTTTTAAATTTTAAAAATATTATTTTTGCGATTTAAAACCACCCTGTATATTATGAGTTAATTTTTACTATATCTTTAAGTATTTCAGACAAAGCGGAAATTTTTATAAGAAATAACTTGTTTTCGAAATATTAAAATATTTTTTACGGGTATAGTTAAATCCATCCGTGGACACAGTGTATATTAGAAAAAGGACCACAGTCAGAAAAAGAAACAAGAATCGACATTTTCTAAATTATTCTACTTTGTATCCCATAACATAAAGTTAATTATACCTACCGTGCAAAATCAAAAAGTATAATCGCCAAGTTGGTCATTTTATGTTTGTACATTGTTTTAATGTACTATATCACAGAATTCCTAGTCAAAATCTGTATACATTGATATAAAAAATATACGGAATATTCCATTTAAAAAATACTTTACTTGTTTTCAATAGTACTACTTTCTTGGACTTCAATTGTCTTTATTTTTAACTGATACACCACGTTTCGGATGGGATATACCTCCAACCGTTTTCAAGTGATAACTCAGTTATCATTTTTAGAAAACTGCGCTGAACCATAAAATGTCCCTTGATGAGTTTTACCTTGGTATGGTCGGTATACCATATTTTAATAAAACAACTTTTTGAACTTAAATAATAAAACGTTAGTATTGTAAGTTACTTTTAAATTTAAATTTAATCAAAAACTGCGTTTTGATTTGGAGTCTCTCATTTATGCCACAAGTGTGTATTTAAAGATCAGTCTTAAATTTATTTTTTAAATATTTCAAACGTTATAATACGGAATAAGGGTCAGTGTCGGATTACCTATGCAGTCCACCCCTGTGTTGCCCCTAGGCATGAAATTTTTGACGATTAACGATAGGATATCTCCTTCTTGTGATAGTTGTATTAAGGTTTAGCAGAAAGTAAAGTAGTCATTTTAAAAAATAAGCTGGCTTAATAATACAGTCCATTATGCCCAGCGTGCAGAGCTGTGAAATTACACCGGAACAGCGTATATTGCAAGTCTGGTTCCGGGATCCTTCTTAAGAAAATATCGCCAAAAATCATCAGAAAACTAAAGGAAAACATTGTGCATCTGTGATTCACCTGCTGCTGTATAATAAAATAATATTTATTCCAATAATTCAAAAGTGTCGAAGTTAAAGCTGTGATATAAAGGTTTCCGTTGTATTTTTGCTTTTTGAATACGAATCTGTGGTCCGTTTTGCTCCATTACCCTTCCAAGCTGTCAAATACCCAACACTATTTTGTTTGTAGGGTTTTCTGTCAAACTCAAATTCCATGTCATGGTCCTTTTCTTTGCAATTCTATCTTTTCAAAAAATAATAAGTTGCCCGGCCTGCGGGTCCCCCTTAAGCCGGGGCCCAAGTAATTTGTACCGCCTTTCAACGCCCTCTTGTCGAAAATGTTCGTGCCCACTTATTGCCACTTTACCCTTGGTACTAATAAAATATTTAATAAAAAAAATAAACTCACATTTCTCTTATTTATGTTAAATATTTTTGCCAAACAATACAAATAGGAATTAAATTGAAATATTTTGTGCATTGTTTTCAACCTTTTATTATTATGTATTTTGTACTAGTTGTAATAAATCATTTTACATTATTTGAATCGTTTATTTTAAAAACTTGTTAAGTGAACTTTAATAAATTTTCAGTTAACAACAAAAAACTCATTTAAAATTAATATATATTTTGGCTTTATAAAATTAAAATAGTAATAAATACCTTTTTAAAAGAGATGCCATTTGTACTAAGAACCTTATTACTCATGTTTTGTTAACAAAAATACAGGTTTTTTACACTTGATTTGTTTATGTAATAAAATAAAATAATCTCTATTAGTAGGGGAGCCCAAGATGCGAAATGGGGATTTACTCGAGCGTCATAGAGACATATTGAGTTGCAAATCTTGGATAATGAGAAGAAAAAAATGTTTAATAATATACAGCTTTTCATCTGTGGGAAAAGTTGCTATAGACTTTTAAATATTTCAAAAAAATACTATTAGTATTTCGGCGTGTGGAAATCGTTCGGGCTGTATCGGATTATATATTTTCAGTTATCCCTGAATTATTTTATTTAAAATAAATAAATTGCCACGCTCGAAAACGTTAAACTGACGTTTGTCTTTGTAGCCCTGTGTTTCCTTTAGACACTCACTCTTAAATTATCAGATTAGTGGAATATACACTGTTTAGCATGTAATTATATCTACTTTATTGTATACTCCCAGTCCACACAATATGGATAAAATATCTTTTGAAAATTATCTTTAGTATTGTTTCATTATTCATTATTTAGCATTAACCGCAAACGCTAAAGTAGATACCATTAACATTTTACCTAACATTTTTTTAATCAAGTGGATTTTAATTTGTCTTTAGGTTTTTGGATGGGCCAGGGATGTGAAATTAGGTAAACTTGTTTCATTTTCGATAACTAAGCGTAATCCAAAAAACTCAAAGATATATTTTTACTTGCTTAAGCCAAATGAAATATTCTACTTTTACAAAAGTCGGTGACAAATATTTTTCCTTAAAATAATCATCAAGATACCTTTTGAGACGCCTCTTAATTAGGTACCTAAGTTTAATTAGTGAAACTGTAATTGTCTTTGGTTTAATCAGATTTGAAACCTTTTAAATATGCAAATAACCATTGCTGAGTTTAATTAAAATGCAATAAGGGATATTTGAAATACTTACTAAAAACCAATTTTTCTTAAAAAGTTTAACACCTTTTAACTGGAAAATCATGCATTTTCGGACTAATGATTTTATGAACTTCTTTTTCTGCCCTTAAATTTTCTTAACAGCATTCTGTAATACTCTGTATAAAGCGGTGATTTTATATGTTTAGCCTATTTTATATGCCCAAGTTCCGTCAACGTTTTTCAAGTACTGAAACTAGCAGATATAATGCCGGCGCAACACGTTGGGCGAAACTGTGGCCGAAGTACTTGTCGAAACATTTGGCAAATTACAGCCAACGTGTGAACGTAAACTTAAAACTTCTCTACTATCCCTTTAATTCGTGTTGGTTTACCGATTACGCAGCGAACTGACTCAAAGACCAATGAAAGCGAATACAGACAAACTGCCGACACACTATGGCGTTGGTTAGAGCACGCTAGAGATTGTCGGACTTGGCCAGACGTGAAGATGCGGCATTACATTTCACGACACTTTTTAGAATTTTAGATAACGGAATACACCACGGTGGATCCAAAGAGGATTCTTAATCACACCCAATTATATAAGGTGCTCACAGGCTATTACCCAAAAAATTAGCAATCGTGGTAAATAATTAAACAACGTTGATTGTAGGTTTTGTTCAAATAACAATTCCCTGACGTTATGAGGAAAATTTTTATATATTATATCACAAGACCTATAAATTTAATGGATTAAACTACCCAAAAATATTTTAAGTAAGATTTTTTAAAAAATTGTTGAATGTACAATAATTTAATAAAAACACGAGACCGCGCAGCGGTCGAGGGTTTTTATTTTAAAATCAAAAGTCGAGACCGCAAAGCGGTCGAGGGTTCTTTTTTAAATTATTGTCTCTATGAAACTATTTACAAAGCCAATTTTAAAAAAGTATTTGGATAGTTTAAACGATTTAAATTTGTAGGTCGAGTGGTATACGGCTAGATTATTTCCTGAAACACTTACATTGAAGCCAACAACACAGAATTTTGCTGATAATAAAGTTTGGCATTTTCTTTCAATTTTGACAACCAGTTTGGATGACTGAAATTTATTCGCGGTTAAACAGCACATGTTTAATCACTTATCTAAACAAAGTTTATCCGAAAAATGTTGGTTGGTCTATTTCCTATTGAGGGAAATATGTCAAATTATTTTTTTAACAACCTTGCTGACACTTTCCACAGGGTGCCTTGAAAAGCACAATTAACACCTAACACCTAATTAATCAGGCATCCATGGTGAGCAGAATTTTTTCTTCCGATCAGGCCTTTGTGTGCTGCTATAAGGATAAAAAAGGATTTTTAAATTTTAAAAATTTTAATAAAAATATACCAATTATTGATTGTGACATATCATGAAGGCTTATGCCTAAATACCAGTGTACCGTGACTGCCGGGTTATTGGATGTTTTACCCATTTTTTACCCTGTTCCGTCAACATTATCGAAGCACTGAAACATGTAGCTTTGCAGTTTACAGCACCTTTTAGATATCGTGGTAGTCCCAGCAACGACGTTATTTAAAAAAACTACTACATGGCCGGTTTGACATATCTGTTACCCAAAGCCTTTTAAGTTCTTTTCTTTTTGCTAAGTATAACAAAAGAATTAAGAATAAAAGCAGCAAAGTAATAAATATTTTTCGTTATTTTAAAATTTGCTTTAAGTTTATTTCAATTGTAAAAGGTTTAGAACATTAAAACTTACGTTTCTACAAAAATAAGGTCAAAACAATTAGAACTCTGACGTTTTGACGGAAAAAGTTTTCATTCTTTTGATCCGTCGACGGATAATTTTCATGAAAATATTCTTTCAAAAACTTTCCAATCGACCTACCAATGGACAACGCGGCGGTGGTAAACGGGGCGCAAGGCCTTCACTAAAGTTTTATTGAACAGGTAAATGGGGCGCAGGGATCTTGGGGTCAATAAAATCGTAAAGGTAAACGGGGCGCAAATGTTTTCTTTAAAGTAAAGGTATCGAAATAAAATGTTGGTCTATTTTTAAAAATTTTATTAATTACGAAACATTTATAAAAAATAAATAAAAATATTTACATTTTATACACTTGACAAATACGAAGTACATTTTACAAAATGTATTCTTCTTATTCACTGATTAAGTGGTATACAAATTATTAGTGTCAATTCTAGGAATTCTTACCTGCCCTGACCCACACTCCCTCTCGGAGGGCTGGCGTCCCATTTACCTATGATATAAACGTAACCTTACAGGCGGCTCCGTCCGGACAACGGATGCATGAAACTGAGACTTTAGGGACGCCCACGATGCTAAATATGGATTTACTCAAGCGTCATAAAGACCTGTTGGGTTGCAAAGCTTAGATGATAAGAAGAAAAAATGTTATACATTGTATACCTATTGATTTTAAATATGTCAAAAAATAGTGTTACGTAGTATGTCGGCATGTGTAAATCATCAGATTATGTATTTTTCGTTATTGTTGAATTACTTTCTTCAAAATAAATCTTTTTTAACAACTTTTTAGCCTCTTTGCTTTCTTCGCGTCACTCTCAAATTTACAGATTAGTATATACACTTTTTGGCATGTAATTAACTAACCCTATATTAATCTGATGCGCTCCAACATTTTTGATGAATATATACATGGTGTTTCCTAATTGCGATAAGAACATTTAAGAGCGTATTCCTAAACCAATTTTATAAAAAAGTTCGTATAAACATAAGTCCGGAAATACTTTGTTTATAATATACAGTTTTTATAATAGAGAAATATTGCACAGTTAAATAAGGCCAGGCACTAATAATACCAGCCTTATTTTGACATCTGAGCTTGCGCAGATTCATGATGGGATAAGGACTACCTTAATAAGAATAGTGTCTGGCATTATTTATGTCGGTTTAAGGTCGTGCCTTTTTTGGTTCTTTTTTAACGTAAAAATACTTGAAACCTTGCTTTTTCAAATGTTATTCAGTTATTGTGTAAAACGAATCCTACAATACAAAACAATAAAAAAAACAATTAAATTCTTTCCCTTTTTTCTTAGGTTAATGGTACTGTCAACATGATTTGCAATAACTCTAAATTATGGGTACAAGCAATATTTAAATAAGGCCGGTATCAATAATACCCGAGCCTCATAAGGCAACTTGCAATAATTCTCTAATGTCTTAAATATGCCTTATCGAATTTTAGTAAAATTTGGCTGTAGTATTTGTTAAAATAGAAAGTTAATTTAGCTCCAAATTAATTTTAATTAGTGAGACCAGTGGCCGCGTGGGACGCATCTCAGATAATATTATTGAAAAAAATATACGCAACTGACTTTTTTGCAACTTTTACAATTTTGTCAAATAAAATACGTAATAATACAAATTTTTGTTTTTATATTATTTTTACGTAGCGTACTTAGTTTTCCAGAAAAAATCCACTAAACTGCAGGTTTCCGGACCATACAAGAAACGCAAAGATATTTTTTTTGTTTAAAATTAAGTGGTTTACCTTCCTCTAAGCAATTATGTAATACCGACAACAAATACTTAATTAGAAAACGTTTATATCGAGATTAAACAATTTTTACTTAAAGTAGTTTAGCAATTTGAGTTTTTTGAAAAGTATAACACTCCTTATCTTGGAATATGAAAAATTTGGGAACCCATGTTTATCTAAACTTTTGTTTATAAAAATAGCTCAAAAATAGGCCTTTAAATTTTCTTACCGCAATAAGGAAACACCCTGTATACGGGGATCATATGGTGAAGGTACTTACACGGATACAAGGTATCCTACTGTATATTAATCTGCCGCCCTGTAGTTAATTCCAAAATTCCCGTCTTGGGCTTCCCTACTATTAGGTTTTATCTAAATAATGAGATAATAAATATCATAAAAATATATTTTATTTTAGAACAGATTAAAATATACTTACATATTATACTTAGGTAAAATCGTTTCTTTTACGTGTTATCAGATACGTACATGCGACAATTTAGAATACTCAGCAAGTAATAATTTAAGAATGTTGCAATAATCTTTATAAATTTGATTACATATTCGTACAACTAACAAGTAATTACAACTCTTGTCACGGGTTTATACATACCACTAAATTTAATATACACTTTTTATTTCCATTTTGTTTCTAAACGAGGGATCCCCACAATTAATTAGCAAGTTCACCATTCCCAATTCTGGCACCTAGTCGACAAAATAATTGATGAATTACCAATAGCAAGCAGGCCGGGACAAGTGCAATTTGATTTTAAAGCACAAAGTTGCACAAGGCACGACCTAAACGCCATAGTTAACAAAAATTCCTGGGTTTTAATACATTTTTTCATTTCTTCGATTCTCGTTTATTCGGTTGTCGTTAACTTCAAAAATATATTCTTTTTAAACAATATTTTGTCAGCAGCAACTAAAAATATATATTAGTTAAATTTAGTGTAATAATTTATACTTCCGCTATTTTAATTTGTAGGACAAACCGACCACAAATTTAATTTTTAAATAAAGTTATTCCTTAAATAATTAATAGTTTAAAAAACTAAAAAACACGCTTTTATATGCAACCGAACTAAAAATTAGAAAATAATTTTTCATTAAAAAAAAATATTGTCATTTCATAGTAAAAGCGTGGGGTTCATTTTACTATTTTTTCATAACTTTTCCATCATAGATATTTGCAAATATAATAATTATAACATTTAATATATTTATCACCCCACGCTTTTTACTATGAAATGACAATATTTTTTTTAATGAAAAATTATTTTCTAATTTTTAGTTCGGTTGCATATAAAAGCGTGTTTTTTTAGTTTTTTTAAACTATTAATTATTTTTCATTTTTATTTTTTGCTACTCTTGACAAAATGGCGAAAAAATTTTTTAATGAACAAGAGTAGAAAATTTTAAAAATTTTTCCAACAGATTGCAACTCACTAAAAAATTTCTTCTTCATTAAGTAGCAAAGTTTGAAATTTTGCCAACAGATGGCAATCCAGGCAATGTTTGGACCGTTGCCAATATATTGCAACCCACTAAAAAATTTCTTCTTCATTTAATAGCAAAGTTTGAAATGTTGCCAACAGATGGCAACCTAGGTGTTGTTTTTATAATATAATGGAATTTTTTTTCCTGGCGATTAAAAAAAGATAACATACTGTTTGCAGATTATTGCATTGTCATGTTTCCTTAATACGTGTGCAAAGTTTCAAAGAAATCGAATAGCTGGAAGTTGGTTAAAATTAGGCTCAAAGATTCCGTTACATAGGCAGCCAGATAGATAGATTGATAGATAGATAGTTACAACCCAAGTTAATAAAAGCGTGTTAAAAAAATTGCTTGTAAAAGAAATGCTATTCACAACAAAAATGCTGATTTTGTTTACAGGATTCGAACAAACTTAAAAATATAATTTTTCTACAAGAGTAAACTACATTTATACTTTATTTTTAAGAAAAATACCATATAAAAATTTCATTTAGAATATTATTTTAAATAACTTTATTAAAGATACAGGGATATCAAAAAGATTTAAAAACTGATTTTAAAGCTATTAAAAAATTAGTTATTTTAAAATTTTATAATAAAATGACCTAAAAAACTTTTATAATTTCAAGCATCTGCTTTTACCAAACTCCTACAACTGTAAACGCCAGTTTTCGTCAAATTATGGATTACAGTAAAATTTTGTATTATTGTTTTCATCGATTACAAACATGATTTAAAATAAATTTTTCCAATCACATTTTGCTAAAAAAATAAAGATACAGGTAGTTTACTGTTGGAGAAAAATCATGTTTTTTAAGTTTTTGCGAACCTTGTATACAATATCAACATTTTCTCTTTTGAATCCTATCCATGGACAGTCTGTATATATATTATTTAAATGCGTTTAAAGGAAATAATTTTTTTACTTTTAAATTGCTGGTAAAAATGCATGTACATATCTATAAACCAAAAATTACCAAGTTACCCAGCCACAGATCTTCATTGTTTTTTTAAGGTGCTTAGTATAGCCATATGTATAATACAGAAAACTATCCCAAACTGGGACCTGGGACCCACATCAAATAAATACCACATGCTGGATGCCCCAAGAGAAACACTTTGGTATAGAAATTTAAAATTTTGGTTTTGCAAAAAAGTTTTTTTTTTCAACTAAAGCCATTTTAAATTATTGCATAAGAAAATTGTAAAGCAAAATAAAATTAACTAACTATAATTTCTTGAACAATTTTAATAGTTTTAAAAAATTTAGAATTTGAAAATTTTAACCATAAATTATTTTTTTTCTCAAATTCCAAAATAACTACTATTACTACCACTAGCGTCTGGTATATATTTAGTGTGAGTCCGATGTCCCAGTTTTTAGATAATTATTTAAAAATAAAATATACGCTGGTGGTTCACTTATTCATTAGAAATGCCATTCTAAATAATATTTTGCTAAAAAATAAGAAGCCAAGGTAGTTTACTCTTGGAAAAAAATTATGTTTCTAAAGATTTTGCGTACCCTGGATACAAAATCAACATTTCTCTTCGTAAATCATAGTTTTTACAAACAAATTTTTTTAATAAAAATTACTTAAAAAAAAAAAAAAAATATATGTCCAGCTGTCTTCTTGTAAACCCCACCCGTGGACAGTCTATACAAACATATTAAAAAGCTTAGACAATTTTTTTATCAAGTTCATAAGACAGTTGTAAAGCACCAGTTTACAGGAATAATTACTTTTTCAAACAAACATTTTTTGTTTATATTTCCATAGGTCCTCTTGTAAACCTCATCCGCGGATAGTCTGTACATACATATTAAAAAGCTAAAACAATTTTTTTATCAAGTTTATAAGATAGCTGTAAAGCAAGTTTAGATGATCTTATTTCTAATGATCCCCTAGTAATTTAGAAACTTTTTTTAACAGTTTATTGCATTTCTTTTCAAACAAAATTAATTAATAAAGGTTTTGTTCCAATATAGGGTGATGTCTTACAAGTGGATAGTGGCGTTATGCACATTAGACGTCACATAAACGGCGCGTACCGTCGAAATTCGACGCGAAAATTCCAGTATAAAAAACTCGTGCACACGTTTTTGTTACTTTTGAAAAGCACAAAACATTTTAAAATATATAATATAAATCTACGCTTTGTTATTTCTTATAAAATAAACTATTACATTTAAGTATTTTTTCCAATTAAGTATTTTTACAATTAAGTAACTCAATACAATATAATTAGGTAAAAGAATTACGTCTGGCAATAAAAACACTTAAAGCCATCAGTAGGCGGGATATCAAATGTACAGTTTCTTTAACGGTTAAGTTCTTTAAGTCTCGCAATAAGAAAAGCCATAAAACTTATTTCTGAATAATTGATTGATAGTCATTAAAATTCTTGATGCCTAATCAAAAAGTTGTTAATCATTTTACTTGTCATGTGTCATTACTACGTTTTACGGTTTTGGTATTTCTTCTTTGGGTAAATTCCTTGGGTTTGTCTTAATATAGATATGTTTTGTAAAATATAATAATAAATGGTCTTTTTTTTTGGTTAATATATCATTATAATAAAGAAACAATAATTTACATATTTGAGCTTTCTTTTCGTTTTATGTATACAAAACATAAAGTAAATTTACTGTTATAAGTAACAGAATATCTGACATAGCACACTTTTTTAAAATGTATCTTTATACAGTGACTGCAAAAGAGTTGGACACAAAATATTGCAAAAAATGTTTTCCTGAAATTATTAAAAAGCTTTTGTGGCAATCACGTTCACATATCCAGTCGGTGTGTTCTTATTAAAGAACTTTTTATTTAAGCATCTAATAAAAATCTTACCTTTTTTGACCATTTTTACTCTTTAGTCACCTAGACAAAATGCATAATTATTTCTTCTTGTTTGGTACCTACATGGAGAGCGCACACCCAAGTGGCGTGGCAAGAAGCACGCGTCTAAAATGTTACTTCAAATAGAACCAATGCAAAGAAACGAAACAGCGCACATGGCGTGACACGCTGCATACAGCATTACTTAGATGTGCGCTGCTTTATTTCTTTGCATTGGTTCTATTTCAAGTAAAGATGACGAGTTTCTAGTACCACGCCACGTGCCACCGGTTTTATAGTAGTTAGAGGCGAAATAAGAGAATGTTTTGTAAGTAGGTGATACGTGTTTTAGCAATGTATTTTTATTATTTATCCAAAAATACGTAATCAGGCTCTGTCCGAGGCTATGTGCATTCGAAAAGGTTTGTTTAAAGATGGGTCCAAATTTAATTCATTCTGAAAGCGATTCCGCCAAGTACACAAAAATTATAAAGTAAAGAAACTCTTTTGTGAACAATAATTTATTGCAGCAAAAAATATTTAACCCGACGAGTTTCTAGTACCACGCCACGTGCCACCGGTTTTATAGTAGTTAGAGGCGAAATAAGAGAATGTTTTGTAAGTAGGTGATACATGTTTTAGCAATGTATTTTTATTATTTATCCAACCAAAAATATGTAATCAGGCTCTGTCCGAGGCTATGTGCATTCGAAAAGGTTTGTTTAAAGATGGGTCCAAATTTAGTTCATTATGAAAGCGATGCCGCCAAGTACAGAAAAAATGAGAAATTAAAGAAACCCTTTTGTGAACAATGATTTATTGCAGCACAAAATATTTAAGGCTTTGTGCATTCGAAAAGGTTTTTTTACTAAATCATTTTTTGTGTACTTGGCGGCATCGCTTTCAGAAATAATTAAATATGGGCCCATCTATAACATGCAAGATGCGTGTTGCTTGCAACTTGCTACTTGCCACGTCACTTTGGTGTGCGTCCTGCCTAAAGGAGCTCATTTTAATACACACATAATTATAATGCTGATTTTTTACAAATTATGTTAGCAACATTATTAGGGTTTAAAACAAATTCAACGCATTAATGTAAAGTTCACATTTTATTATGAATTTTTATTTTAAAGTTTAACATTTAGAAAAACAGGTTTTGACACAAAGCACTGTTTATAATGAGGCAAAAACTATACAGGGTGTTTCTAAACTAATGCGAATAATTTTAGGAAGATATTTCTTGCTTAAAATACAGGGTAGTTTGCTTTATAAACATGAGGTCAAAAGTCAACCATAAGATTTTGGAAAAATTAAAGAAAATGCCCCTATATTTTTTATTTTAAAAGCAATAGGAGAATTGTGATTTAAAGATTAAGCAATGCCAAATAAAGAAATATTACAAATGCCCTAATAGGTGTCACCAGATAAATAGGTTTTTTATTAAAAATATTAAAAGTTCCAATCCCGACACGCTGTATATACATTTTATTTTTTATTAAAAATTAGTAAGTTTAATAAAAAAACAAAACAAAAGTTAAAAAATTTTGTAAGAAGTTAGGCTATCCAAATTTATATTTTTTAAGATCGTTGTCAAAGGCTCTTTTAAAATATAGTTAGCAAGAACGATAGGGGTTGTCTATTCCAGCTACTTTCAAGAATTCTAAAAAAAGTGCAAAGATATTTAGAAAGCAAATTTTAATAATACCAATATTTCCGTAGAATTTAATAACCTTGGCGCTTTTTGTTTTTAAAATAAAAACTAACACGTTATTTCTTTGTTATTTTTGTAACGCGATATCTTCCTAATGCTTGACTTTTGACCCTGTGTTTATAAAGCAAACTACCCTTTATTTTATATATACGTACAGAAGCCCAGTTTTTTAAATTTCTTTTAATTGTTGGTATATAAAGATGAGGATTTGTAATATTACTGAAACATTTAAATAAAAATAAAATCGCTATTAGTCTATTAATTAAAGAAGATATGTAACAGAAATAACATATTTCCAATATTATTTCTATTTTTATCTTGGCCCTAAGATCAAAAAGAAAATGTCAGATCTTATTTAAATTTTATCACAAACACCAAACCAATTTTTCTACTTTAATTTCCAGGCTTTGATTATACAGCTGCTTCTAAAAACCAATCATTCTATGACTTCAGAAATCCGTTTGATAAAATTGAGAAAGTAAATAAAAAGACTGATAAGAACCGCGAAAAGTTGCAAAATAACATTACTTTACCTAGCATCTTTAATGATTTGATTTTGCTTGAATGTTGTAGTTAGCAACTGCAACGTAATTATTTTATTAAGCTCAAAAGTTATACAGGGTCTCCACCGACAAACTTTAAGGGGTGACTTTACAATAAAAAATAGGAAAAAAATTTCTAAAAGCATATATTATCATCTAAACGTCTCAGTTTTTGAACCACAGAGGCTAAAAATTTTTAAAAAATCGTTGTATAATTACCATTAAAGATATTTTTATAAGTTTTAAAAACGTCTTTTATGCATAAGAAGACATTTGTCAACATACAAGAAAAAAAATACATTTATAGCAGTGCCGTCTATGCAGCGTAAATATAAAAAAATAGTACGCCACTGCCTTTTCATATTTTTTTTTAATTCAAATTTCATTTATAGACTTATTTGATTATCGGTTTGCAAGTAAATAAATACTAACCATAGTTTGGCATCTCTCTAATTTTGCAGTTATTAAATATCATTTTTTTTATCTATGTTTTAGAGCAAAATTTACAATACATCATTGTTGAACTTTTCTTTTATAAAATGATTGGTGAAGCAAACTATGTGATAGAATATGCCTAGAAATTATTTTTATTTTCATATTTACGCGAAAACCGTACATTTAAAAAAAAGTCAAAAAATAAAATTTGTTTAAAACTAAACGGTGGTCTTAAAACATCGTTGACTTAAAAAAATCCAGTGGCGTACCATTTTTTCTTAACAAATATTTACCTTAAACCCGTCCATAAACGACAATGATAAAACATTATTTTTTTCTTTATGTCTAAAATTGTCTTTAATTAAAAAGGAGATCGTCCTCTAAATGTTTGTTTAATATTCTAGTTGGTATATAAGTTACAAAACAGAAAGTTTATTTTTTATTTTTTATTATAAAATCACTTCTTAAAGTTTCTCGGTAAAGTTACTGGACACCCTGAGTAAATTTTACCGTTTTTTTTCGAAAATTGGAAGTTAAGATGGTGCAAGCAAAAAAATTGTTTCTCATTGTTCAACCCTTTCTAAATCATGTATTATCCAAGAGATGAGATTTTTAATATATTTATAACTTTTCTTTAAACAAAATATCCAGTAAACACTAGTATTTTACAACTTACAAAGGAAGTGGATTTTACTTAAACAAATAAAAAGTGAATAACTATTTTTATCTTTTTTAAAAAGTTTATACAGTGTGTCCTCTTAAAAAAAAACTGGTTGCACTAAGGATACAAAATTTTAAAATTGGTAATATGGTATTTTATAATTGGTATAATAACTAAAAATTTAAAAAATGACCAAGAATAAAATACCTTTATATTTAAAAATGGGACAAAACTGTATGGGTAAAAGTTTAAGAGAATTAAGTTTTATGTCAAAATTTAAGGTTAAAGGATATTTTTGTCAGTTTTCTACATTATGCGTTAAAAGTTTTTGAAATACTTGGCTTAAAGCAGCAAATTTTAAAATAATATTTTAAATTATCAAATTTTCCATTAAATTTTGCTCCTGCTTGCCCATTATTTAAGTTGTAATGCGTAGGTAATGTGACAAATTGATAACTACATTTTGTTTACTTTTATGCTTTAACTTTAAATTTTGACATAAAATTCAATTTCCTACAATATCTACATATACAATTTTGTTCTATTTTTGAAAATGAAAATAGTTAGCTCCTGGGCATTTTTCATAGTTTTAGTTATAACTCGCCGTATATAATACCAATTAAAGTTAAATTTTGTATTTGTTAGTTTTAGACCATGCGACCAGTTTTCCCAAAATGCCAATTTAAAATTCAAAAATTTTTGGTCCATTTGTTCTCTTGTAACACCTATCCTGGGACACACTGTATATATTTTACGTAAATAAGCACATTTTAAACCATTTATTTTACCCTTAAATAATTTCCAGCTCTAATAGCAGTAAATTGATTTTAGCTGAAATTACACTAACTTTACTAGCTCTCCAATAACTAAACTTATCAGGCTTAACCAGTTTAATTGTAGACAGGGCCGTATTACCAGAAAAGAACGTCGTATAATAATATAATTATTATAAATTGTGTTAAGTAAATTATATTTAGTTTTGGTTAAATCCAATATAATTTTCATTCTAGTTTAAGGAAATAAATATAGCTTTTCTAGTTATTTTTTAAAAATTAGAGGTAACGGTAAAAATGTTTTTCTTTTAGGAAAATGTATTTATGATGGTTTACTAAGTTATTTTAAAAGTTGAGAAGGAGTTACCTCTAATTTAAAAAAAAAAAATCTACAGCCCTTAGGTATTATAAAAATCTAGACATATAAAAAAAAATTTTAACGTTTACGTCAAGCTAACTTTTTTAAAAAATTAACCCCAAAGTATAAAATTAACTTATCCCTTATTTAATTTATTATTAACAAAAAAACTACATCATTTAGCATTTAATTGGCAAACGATATTTTAAAACTATTAAAACTTGTTCTAAATAAACAAATATGTTTAATAATTTCTTTAAGTAACAAAATGGGAAAAAATATTGAGCTAATTTGGCATATATTTACCTTTTTTAACAGCTCTACTGAAAATTGTATAAAAACAAACTATACAATAATCTTGTAATTTTTAAAAAAATAATATTAAAATTATAAATCAAATTATTTTTATAAATTAACACACTTATTAAAATTCCTGAAAACACTTTTTTCATAGTGCCTATTTATTTTGACGAATCTGCTCCCGCCAACACGTAACTTGATAGAAAGACGAAATAGACAGGAAAGAAATATTTTTTCTATTTATTGTCTGTACTCTAATATATTTTCTAAATAGTTCGTAAATTTTCGGCAATTGAAAAATGATATACTACTGGAAGTAAAAAACGTTAGGTTTTTAGTAGAAAAATGCTCCCTTTATAAAAAAAAACACTTAACCTATGTTTTATATCTCTTATTTATTTAGCATATACATTAATATTTAAATCAGTCCAAGTCAAAATTTTCGCATTCATAATAGCTTATCTTAAATGGAAATGTATCTAGCATTTTTATATTATGTTATAACTTGCCCTGTATCCCAATAAAGTAAAATTGTATGTATGAAAATTAGAAAAGAAAAACAGCGTCAGATCTGGGGCGCATTCAGATTCGACACCCGGTAATTGCCCGACATGCGCACATGAAGACACGCTCAATAAGCAAGACCTTATCAAAACTAAACATAAGGAACAAATTCGTTTGCCAAGGTCAAGGTTGGGGTAAAGTTTACCCCTATTTTGTCGAATCTGAATGCGCCCATGTATGTAAAAAGGAGAAAAGTTAGCGGAATAATATTATCAATCCATTTGAATTATTAGAAGTTGAATTTAGGCGGTGTTTTAGATTGTATGGATTTAATAAAAAGTTAATAATGAGCTTACATCTTATTTAAATGTTAAAGTTCAAACAGAATACAATATAACAACATAACATAAACGAATATTATTGCCCCAAAACATTAAATAAAAATTTGTTTATCAATGCGATCACAATTGCAATGGCGTCAATGTCCCCGGAAACACCCACTTATAAAAGAAAGGAAACGTCCAAGTAAGAAGAGCTAGACAACCTGATACAAAACGCCATAAAATAGATTAGTTTAAATGACAAGAAAGATTCAAACCATTTTTCTATTTCTAGGCGTTCGTATTGCCCATTCGTAAGTGCAGAAAGAGTCAAAAGACATAATAGAGTTCAAAATAGAAAGAAAACAAAAAATAAAGAACATTTTTTTCCTTGCGAGTTACACAGTTCGACCTCTGATTTGTTAGTCCAATTAAACAAATGTGCTGCCAGATGGATCAAAGGACAGTACCATCTCCAATGTTCCATATTAATGCTTTAGTAAATTATTTCTATATAGCTAAGACCTAAATCCATAAACAAGTAAGGGATACATGCCAAGAAATAAAATTCAATCCTCCAAAGAACCAAAAAATTAAACAAGTAACTAAAGAACTAACAATCCACGTTTCGGTGGCAAGTCTGTCACCGTTGTCAGGATATAATTGAATATAAAAAATTGTGTGAACTATTATTTAGGTTTAAAATTTCAAATTTGTTAGCTTTTTTAGGAGATTCTAAAAAACCTTTGGCATTAAATGTCAAATCTTAAAACAAATTAGGAGCTCACACTAAATAAAAATGTGTTTATTATTGCGATCACAGATGCCACGGCGTCAATGTCCCTGTAAATATCCGCATATAAAAGAAAGGAAACGTCCAAGTAAGAAGAGCTAGTTATTGTTATTCAAAAAAGCTAAACATTTTAAACCTGAATAACAACTAATTTAATTTTTTTATTATTATTCAATTTTATTTTGACAACAGTAGCGTTTCGAGAGACAATCGAAGGAATTTTTCCAACAAAAATGGTACGCCACTGACTGTGTAAATGTATGTAAAATTTTTGTGCTCTCTTTAGATTAAGCAAATAAAAATACTGTTTTTATGTCTCAAAATTCTTTTCGTACCATGTTTAGTTTAAGAGAAGAAAAAAATTCACTTATTTGCACATTTTTAAACCATAAAAGAAGCATTACGGGATCTTTTTCTTTTGAAAATAAGGATTTATAATTTTTAATTAGTAATTATGTAAGAAAAATAATAAATACTGATTAAAATAAGCTTTATATCCAGTATAACAGATTTAACTAAAATAAGTTTTCGAATTTTTTTAATTGTTTGAAAATTGTAACACCTTGTATCTCAAAAGCTAAGACATTTAGGACATATGTTCATATGACCTTTTCTTCTTAAAATAGGCTAAGAAATCATACCCTGTAATTTTAGCTATCAATTAAATTACACCCTGTATATTAAAATCCTTTAAGTTATACACCTTTAAAAAAATATATTTTGAAGAAGAAAAAAGCGGTGTGCTAATAATAATATATCATATCTGGTAAAAGCTCCAGTGTAGCAAGATAACGGGATAATAAGCAGAAAATACAAGTGAAGATAATGACTCATGTAACGCAAAACAATAGCAACAGCACCACCTACTTTAAGGCTACGTTGCAAACAAAGAAAACTCATTTGAAAAGCAGAACATCTATTTATAAATGTCTAATTTTGCTTTATTGATCCGATGATGCAATCTTCTTTTTAAGGATTTAAATATAGTAGTAAATATTTACAGAAACTTTAAAAAAAGCTATTTTTTCCAAATGATATACGTAGGGTTTTCATTGCCGCCCTTAAAAATATTTACGATTTTATTTTTTTAATTGGAATAACTTATAAATATTTGGCAGCGACCAATTAAAGGAAATATAAATATTTGGCCTAGGATTGCAGGTTGTGCATGAAAAAGGATAATGTGAGTTGTTAGGATTGTTTATTTTATTATTATTTTATATTGATTAATTAACATGTTTTGGTAGTTTGCAAGTAATTTGTTTTAAATACATCTATAAAATAGCTGCTTACTTGAATTGCTATAAAAGAAACTGTTACGGTTTCTAAAACTGTTTTTAAAAACATTATGTTTAACAGATAAATAATAACCAAATCTTGCAAATTTAGAAATATCTATTTATTATCGTTTGAGAATTTATAACCACGTGCCATTCTTGCCAAAAAAAAAAATTGAAAAATATGTTTGCACTACAACATATAAATGTTTATAAGTGTAATCGAAGTAGGTTGTATTTATATTAAAAAAAATAAACCTAAAAAGTAAATTTGGTATTTAATCTACTTTTTACTACAAAAATCTTAAGTCTAAATCGAAATGGGTGATATTTTGTCTATACACGTTGTGCCACTATAAAAAAAATCTTTGTAAATGCGTAAAAGAAGACTAATATTCTCTACCTGTTAATGTTAAACACATTGAAACCTAGTTAAAGAAGTCGAGCTGCCCGGAAGTGTATATTTGGGTAAAAAAATTAACCTAAAAGAACATAGGTATGTTAAACAAAATTCACCTCTTTATAATATTAGTATAGCCTTGTTATTAAGCAAGGTTGCTTTATAACAAAGCTATACTTTAGAGGTTAAGTGTTTAACTTTGTTTGATTGTTTCTTTTTTGTAAGGGCTAATTTTCGGAAATACTGAACCGATCATGAAAATATTTTTACAATTAGAAAGCCACATTATTTGGGATTGCTATGGGCTTTATTTTATTAGTATTGAACAAAAAATTCAGAGAAAACAGAACTAACGCACAACGAAGTAACGCACGGGGCGGCTAGTGTTATATTTACGGTATTTTAAAACTTTTAAATCTGGTATATTTGGCTGGTTATTTTTAACAAAAAGGTAAAATGTTTAATGAAATTCTATTATAAAAACATTTTCTTTAATAAACTCGAAAAGAAATTTAAAAGAATTTACTAGATTAATATGTTATAAAGTTATTAAAAATATGTGCCTGTATAATACACATTTTAAACCTTTTATTCGGCGATAAAAAGCTGAATTAAATAATGAAAAAACTATATCAAATAGTTCAGAACCCATACGTAGAAATTCCTACAATTGTAGCTTAAAAATTAGTGTGGCACAAAACACTTTAGTTAAATCTATAAAATTAGAGTGTCATTGCTAAAAATTATTGCTTTTCTTATAAAATTAAAATTTCAAAGATGCAATATTGTGGAATACAATACCCTCTATAGGCCGGGACTAGTGCAATATTTGTTTAAAGTACCAATATTGTCACGCATCACGGACTAAAGAAAGTACTTAAAATGTCTTTTTATAAAATCCTTCTTCAGTAGAGATTCTTCTTGTTTTCATCTAGTCTTGGCACATTTTACTCTAAAATTAATAAAAAAATGTATAATTTAATCAATATTAAACATAAAAAAAATTGGACCTAGTTGGTGGAAAAATAAACATATTTTTGGAGAAAATTAATAAAATTGGAAACGAAAAGGTTACCAAAAATCTCCCTCTTAGCTACCAATAAAAGTCCTTTAGTGATACCCGCATAAATATGTTAAGACTAAAAAACATTTTTATACAAATACAGTATTTTTAGCAACTTTTTTTTATTTATATTTAAATCACCTAAATATAATTTTTATTTTTTAATCAGTATTTTTTCATATACTTACAGGAAACATTTATAAGGAATTATTTATTTAGTGTATAAAAAATATACAAAATAAATTTTAACTAACTTTCAAGTAGCCCTATAAAAGATTTAAAAATATTTAACCAGAAATCCATTTGGTTAAAAAAATTGTATTGTATTTTGTATATTAAAATTTGTTTTTACTTACACTTTACTTATATAATGGACTTGAAAAGTTTAAAATAATTTAAATATATTTCTATTTAAACACCTTACCAAGAAAGAAGGTTATCGCTTCACAATTATTAACATTACAATCCAAACGGTTTAATATGTCCTTTGTTACAAACCAAAAAATAAAATCACTGATGGAAAGCAACTTTCTAACTTAAATATAATTTCAAGAAAATAAAATACAAAGATCGAAAAGCCTTTAGTATTTGTAAACATGGTATGTTAAATACTGATTTATGTAACAAGTGCATAAAGTGAAACTTTTTACGAATGGAAAATTTGACAGCACGAGCCGGTATGCGAGTGCGGCAGTCCCAAAAGACACTTTATGCGTGTGTTAAATAAAAAAATTCCACGACCGTATAAAAATTTCCTAAAAACCATTTTTTACATGTTTTATTTATCTAAACTTATTAATTTTAATTTTTGCAGCACAGCCATTTTATCGCAACAAAAAATAATAGCCTCCCTTTTTTTAAGAGACAATCATCCTTTTCATAACTATGCATTTATTATTTAATTTTAGAACATTGTATGTACCCACTACCTAACTAAAACAAATAATGACGAAATCAAAGGTAACTTGACTGTTTGGTTCAGTTGATGTCGCGTTTCCTATTACATTGCATAAATTGATATTTAAGTCTATTGTAGTAGGCACTAAAACAAAACACTTATTTCAAATGTCAAAAAAAGGTTCAAAGAGTTAATAAAAAGTAACTTCTTTTAACACTTTATGTAGTGTACTAAAATAGAGTACTTTACCTTTATGTTAACGATTAAAAAACAGCATTTTTTTAACGGTCGTGGAAAAAGTAAATTTTAAAGTGATTTTATAAAATAACGTAGCTGGTATTTATAATTATAATATTTTTTTCTAAACAATTACCGTTAGTAATCTTCATTAGCTATTTAAATCGATCGATCCAATTAACAGTAAATTCTGGTTTAGCCTGGTAAAAATGTAATGTTGAGCTGGCACAGCATTAAGATTAATCTAGACTTGCTATCACATATTTTTTGCTGCCATGCATTAACAAAATAACGAAATGGACTGAAAAATACATTTCAAGTTTTAAACCTTATACTTAATTTATGTGAACTCTCTTACTGCACTATATCTCGTACTACCTTAATAAAAGCAGATTTATTTTGTGATTTCTTTTTAACGGTTTCTTTAAACCATTTGTCAACAATACAATGCCCAAGTTCTTTTATTCTTGATGTGCATTTTCTTTTTCTAATCTTAAGGGTGTTTCTTAACACTGATGACAAACGTCAACGGTAGAATTCTTTTATTAAAATAAGAAAAAACAGATCATATAAACGTGGTCTAGTAAATTTTTCGTTTTAAAGATACAAGATTTAAATAAAATATTATTTGGCTTTTCTTTTAAATAAAGATATTTAAGAAATATTTTAAGAAACTTAAACTTTATGTATACTGTTAAGAACTGTTCTGCTCTTGCAATAATATATTAGTAGGGGAGCCCACGATGCTTAATAGGAATTTACCCGAGCGTCATGGAGACCTATTGAGTTGCAAAGTTTAGATGATAAGAAGAAAAAAAAATATTATACAAAATATACCTTCTCATCGGTGGTGGAAGCGGCGAAGATTTGTAAGTATGTCAAAAAATACTGTTATTATTTTGGGTTTATGGAAATAGTTTGAATAGTATTGAATTATATATTTTTCGTTATCCTTGAATTATTTTTTTTTAATAAAAAAATTTCACGCTCGAAACTGTCAAAATAACTTTCTTTTGTAGCCCTCTTTTTCCTTTACGTCACTCCTAAATTATCAGATTAGTGGAATATATACTGTTTAGCATGTAATTAACTTACCCAATCTTAATCTGACGCGCTCGACAATTTCGGATAGATATATTTTTCTTTTTTTTATGATCGGCCCTTTATATAATTAATTTAATTTAAGTTATTTAAAAAATGTAAGAAACTTACTACAGAGAAAGTTAACAACCCCTAAACATAAGTTTAAGGGCTTTCGGTCAAAATTATTTTACAATAATCTAATCATAAAATAAGTTCTTAACGATGCTAGCAGACGTGAACTGATCCCTTGGACGCGTCTCAAATACGTGGAAAACTTTTAAATAAAAATGACTGATGATTATTATATAAATTTTCTCGGAAAACAAATACCCTGTAAGGAAAAAAATACTAGGTATTAGACGGTATAAAAAACTTAAAACTTTGAAAAACACTTATTTTTTATTAGGTATATAACCTAATTAAAAAAGTTACTGCAATACAAAAGAAAACATAAAAGCTGTATTTTTATTTGCCTAATCTAAAGAAAGCACAAAAGTTTCACACATATTTTCACTGTCGTATGTTTTTTTAGAAAGATTTGTTTAGGTGCCGCTCGGGACGCCGCTGAACTTATAAAATGTAATAACGTTGGCAATAAATTAACCTTCAAAGAATATTTTAGATATCTAAAAGAACCCTTTTTACAGTTTAACACAATGTATCTTGAAAACGAGGAATTTGCGAATCCATGTTTATATAAGCCTTTTTTCCTTATTTTAATAAAAAAATTCTACCTTTACCGTTTGGCACTACTGTTCGAAAACACTTTGTATACAAACAAGATATATCTGCTTTTTAGGTGCTAACAATTTAGAAATTAAAATAATGTCGGTTTAAATAATAAACAAATTAATAATAAAAAAAAATTGTACATTGTAAAATAAATATTTTTACTTAACCTAAATAAATGTTACTGGTAGCCATTAAAAAACTATAAACATATACAACAAAAAACAAATCAAGCGAATTACGTTGCCGTAAAATCATGAACCATAAATATATTTTTAATTTTGTAAATTACTGTAACCTGCTTGGAATTACTAAACGTTAACAGAAGAAACGTTATTTTTAAATCGTACAGTATAATTTCACGCCGTTAAGAGTCAACGCTTAAATTTTATGAGTATGTAGTGTTTACAAATTGCATTATATGTACATCACTTAAGAAAACAAGTTAAGGAATTCAGATTATATTATCAGAAAATTGCAGCTGTTATATCTAAATATGATATTTTAGATAAGCTTAAAACTAACAGAATTTTATAAATTTTACTAAATTAAAACCAATCCAAAAAATTTGTTATAATAACAAAGAAAAAAAAGTTTTTTTCAACAAATAATTTTTTCTAAAATCTTGTCTTGGTTTTAAACTACTCAGAACTTAATAAATTTTAACTTACCTATAATCTATAATTAAAATTAAAAAGGGTTCCACATGCGACTAAGTCACGTGGACAGACTGTATAGTTATTATGTCGAGGTGTATGTCATCTTAAAGTATAATATGGCATTATTTTACTCTACTCTTTAAATTCTCATTTGGACAAAATAAAGAATGGTTTTTATTTTGTAAGTATACTTTGGATAATAAATAATTAATATAATGAGTTTAAAGTAAAATATGAAAAAATATTACAAAATATCTAAAATTTTCAAAAGGAAAAACATTTTTGACTCCGCAATAGAAAGCTACTAGTCACAATAAAATTTACAAGCAGCAACACTATGGCAATTTAATATCCAATCAAGTCGGAACTTCTGGGTGTAATACTAAGCTTAGTCTAAACTAACAGTAAAGCGACGAAAGCAAAATAAACAAACAAAACTTTTAATTAAAACATGATGTAGTAATGTTCAAAGTTAAAGTTTAAGAGTAAATAAGCGGTGTAAGAAAAGATTTCCAAAATGTAATTAATTTTAATTTATGAAGATTAGGCAATATTTTTTTGTATAATCATGCAGGGTGTTACAAATTCGAGGGGTACCAAAAGTATCTCCGAACGGTGTTCCGTTTTAAAAATTTGCAGTCGTTCTCGAATGGTCTATTCCCGTTAGTGGCACGATTGAAAATGTACCTGTTTTTTTCCCCGATTCTAAAATTGACCTGCGAAAATGTACTTGCATTCCGGTTTGGGGCACTATTTACGATTTTGTAATTAGTAAATAAATCAGTTAACCTAATAGTTTATTCAGATAGTTATTATTCTTGGGTTTAATTAAGGGGTCTACCAATTATTAAGATATTAAAAAAAAGGACTTGCTTATACCAGAACGAACCAGACCTTTCACCTATACTCTCTAATAATAACACAACTATTGTAATGCAATAAGACTGATACTAATTTAAGAATCATAACACCAGAACTTCGGTAATAAAATCTAGTTCTTTGTCCTGAGTTTTAGTTAGCTCTTCTAGAGACATTTTTGGCAAAGGCGTAGATTCGTTATGTTTTTAGCTCGATACTACCACTGCCATTATTAGTTTAGACGAGTGCACGTAACGGGAATACTAAAGTCGGTAAATGAGGGTCTTTGAGGTACAATTGATCGTAGTGCCCCAAACAGGAAAAACAGGTACATTTTGAATCCAAACTGGAAAATACCTCCAAAAACCGGAGATTTGGTTAGGATTTTTCATGGAATAATCACATTTAAGATTCGATATTTTGTATTTGAGCCGCCATCATCAACCTTGTGTGTTTAAATAGGCAGAATATTTGGCTTTAAATTTAATAGACTCGTATTATAATTTTAAATTTTAAGACATATTACACTTTACATTTTTATGCGACGTTTCGGCCCGAAATACCAATATTCACTATTTTGCTATTAAAAATTACGTTTTATTCCAAACGTTCGTGGAAATTTTCTCTCGTAGGTAAGTATGCAGACATTTTTTTATTACTGCTCATTATAATTTCTTCTAATAATTTTTTTTTATATATATTAAGGAAAAAGCTACAATAAAAAAAGTAAATTGGGTACAGTATTCAAAATGAATTAAAATAAATTAAATCGTAATTTTTAATAGCAAAATGGTAAATATTGTTTTTTTCTTTTGGTTCGAAACGTCAAATAAACATAAAGTGTGTTATGGCGTTGAATTTAAAATTAAAATAAAAACTTATTAGATTTAAAAGCAAATCAATGGGTTTTTGATAAAACATCGTAAGCGACTTTCTTAAAATTAACGGAAAACGATTTGTTTTTAAAGTAACGCAATAAGAAAAAACCGTTTTCTGTAAAATTTGACGAATGTCGCTTACGATGTTTTGTCAAAACCCATCGAAATGTTCCGACTATTAAAAAATTAAAAAAAACTTTGATGATGCCGCTTAAAGATAAAACTTCGGATCTTAAAAATATGAGTGGCCTTAAATTTGTTACAGCCTGGATATTTAAGCTTGTACTAAAGCCGTGTGATCACTCAGCAACATGTTACAAACACTTGTTGCTGATACATGTTTCTATAACTTTTTGACAATGCAATGCGATGAAAATAACTTGTTACTTTTTAACAATATTTTAAAAACATGTTAGATTACATTGTTTATTACAGTGTTGAGAAGTAAGTGAGGATGCAGCTTTAGCATACATCTCATGAAATATGGAATCTATAGTTAAAAGCAATATATTCTTTGTTATTTTGCGGATGCAGTTTAAATCACTCTTGTGTAGTTTTGGCCATTTCTCCGTCAATAGAACACAAATGTAAACAGCATCACATCGACAAATAACCGATGTACATAAACATTAACACTTAATTGCTTAAACAAGACCATTTTACTTTAACATATTGATAGTGCCTGTAATTTTATAGTGCACCAATTAATCCAACTTTATCACTGTTGTAATGGTTAAATGATATTTTGTGTATTCTAGGGGTAGTATTATTCAATAACTAACAGGAATTGTCAACATTTATCTGTTGTTCATGAGAAAAAGTTACAGCTGGATGTACATTCAGTAGTTAATAATCGCTATGTTTGATATTTAACCTATCTATAGAGTAGTTTCTTAGTATAAAGACTAAACAGTGTAATTCAATAGAATAGGTAGGGAAGGGCGGTAAGGAAGGTAATTAGCCGTCCCATGAAAGAATAAAAATATTTAAATGTCTAAAAAAACGCCAGTGGTGTAAATTTTCCTTAGAAACATAGGTTTTCACTTAAATTGATAAGAAGTAAAATTTCAAAAATTGTTTTTTAATTCTTTGACACACAATACAGGGTGTCCAGTAACGAATAAGGGGTAATTTTACAATAAAATTAAAAAAAAACTCATATTTAAATATGTATAAAAGAAATTATTAAAAAATACAACACCCCGTAGTTCAAAAACTAAGACATTTAGGACATAATGTTCAAAAGAGGACTTTTTTATATCTAATTGTAGAATCAGCCCTTAAAGATTTTTAAAAACGGCCTTGAGTGGAGAAAATAAGAGGGCTTTAAAAACGAGTGCTATGTCTATCGATTTGAAAAAAAACCTTTTTAAGCTAGAACGTAATTTACGAGATTCCTATTACTTAAATTTTATTCGACCACGATATCTTGTCCCGTTTAAATGATAAAGGGGTAAAGGCTCTTAAAATCTCAATGTGTTTTGCATAAAGTAATTTGTATTTTCTAAAAAAATAACGTATTTCTTTCAAACACTTACAATAATCACCATATGTATATATGTATGGGGGCCTAAGAGTAAACAAACAGCCTAATCAAAATAAAATACATATTATGTTTTTATTTTCATATTTTAATTATTAGCAATCTATTTACTTAATTTAAGCCACAATTTATTAGTAAAGTAGGTATTCCTAATCGTTTTGAAGTCATTTTACTTAAAACGCTTAACAACTATACCGGGTGTCAACGAATTTATTAGACAAGACATACCTCCTAGAGTATTAGACATATCAAAATGAGACTGGGTATAGGTAAATTATATGAGCAGAGGGGAGTTAAAGCACATTTTTCACTTTCCAGTCACTTTCGGTTTGACCGGAAATGGATTCAATTTAAATTTTTTAAATGGAACACCCTGTATACTTTGACATTTTTGGTTTCTTAAAACAATTCTTAGTCAGAATTTAACATCTTAGAGTTTTTAAGCCTATTAAATTTAGATTTTATTTAATTTTGTTAAAGCGATTTTAAATATTGCATCTAGGCGGCCATGATTGGACGCAAATTAATCTAGTGACTCTAGGTGATGTTAGTAAAATAAAATCGCAAAGTTTTAGTGACTAATATGAAAGATAGAAATAAAATCATTTAACAAATTGACATTCCGTGTCCAGCAATTTTTTTCAAATGGCAATCCTTTTATACAAACACTTTTCGAATTAAAGATTTTTTGAAGAATTGACAATATCAATTTATTTGCGATCGGATTAAAAATAAAGTCATAACTAAAAGATTAGACCCACCTAGATGCTATATTTTAAATGGCTCTTAAGAAAATTTAATAGTCGTAAGTTAAAAATGTCAAACTACAATTTAGAATTGTTTTAGAAATCCAAAAAGGTCAAAATATACAGGGTGTTGCTTTTAAAAATTTAAAATTGAAGTCATTTCCGGTTAAACCTAAAGTAAACAAAAAGTGAGGAATATGCGAAATATCTCCTCTTCTCATGCCATTTACCTATAAAAAATTATTTTGGTATGTCCAATACTCTAAAAGTTATGGCTTGTCTAATAGATTCGTTGACACCCGGTATAAATAAATATTCGCGATTAATAGGTTTTATGTTTAATATTGTTGGGGCCGTATTATCCATTAGGCTGACTAGACTACAGCCTAGGGCGCCATGAAAAAATAGGCGCTAGACAGGGGAGTTTTTAAAAAGTAATGGTTTAGTGGGGATTTTTGGTGACTAATGTCTCTGTGAATAAGGTGCTTTGGTGAAATAGGCAAATAGGCGTGAAAAGAAGGAAATGACCTTTTTTTTGGCTCATCAAAATTTTTTTGATGTAAAATAAGCGCTCTAGGAATTCTAGCCTAGGGCGCCTCAAGCAGTTAATACGGCCCCAAATATTGTCATTCTACCTAACAGAAGAACAAAAAACGTAAGATGAATGATATTAGCTAAAACCATCATATGTTTAAGCATTAACATAATTGTGTGACAAGGGTGCTTTAACCCATAAATGCTCCCTTCAATTTAACAGTTGTATTTATTCAACTTTAATGCCGTTTGGGTTAACCAACAATGGTTAAGTATTTGTATGTGCCAGAAATTATGACATGTAATATTTAACCCTAACTATCAACAATTATGTATTGTGTATAAAGAGACGTGCTACTTGGCTTAATAGGTTGTGTAATAACATGTATAAAATATTAATTACATTCATTGTGGAAAGGGCCAGTTTAAATTTCTTTAACTATTACAATTGTCTTTTAAGTAGGTGTAAAAAATCTTTTGAGTTTAAAAAAAATAAGCATTAGATATCATACCAACAAAATAAATGCTTCGAAGATAAGCCAAGTTTAATACTAAAATTATGCTTGGCTGTGGGCTTCACAGCAAAAAGGATGGAGACTTAAATAAGTGCCAAGTTCGGTACAAAATCCAAATACGTACGAGATCTTAAAGTAGATTAGATTTGACTTGGCCAGTTTTTATTTTATTAGTCATTTTATTAGGTTATTTAACTTATTTCAATTTTTAATTGTGATAAAAACACCTTGCATACATACCCAAATACAGTATAATGTATAAACAATAATTTAATATTGTTATTATTTACTTAGTATATAGGATAAAAATTTAAATATTAATCTAAAACTAGTGTTACCGTTGACGTCGCGACGTCAAATACTAATTAAACGTTTTTAGTGTACTTGTTAATTTGAAGGAAAGGTTCCCAATAGTACCTAAGACCAAACAAAACAACGCTTACTGTTAATAAAATGGTTTACTTCTTAATTAAATACAGGGTGTCCGATAAGTCAACGATAATACTAAAGCGGCTGATGTCATAACCCATTTAATCCCATCATAACATCGTTGGTTTTCAAAGTATTGGCACTTAAAATATTTCAAAGTCATTTTTAATATATCAATTGTCCAAAATTATATTTTCAGACTTTTACCTGAGTTTTACAGCACTAAAAAAATTATTTGCTAGTAAATAAAATTATTTGCGTAAATTTCTTTAAAATTTTAATAAAATATAATTAGGTCAACCTAAATTATAAAAAATACTTTTTTTAAAATTAGGATTTCATATACAGGTTGTCTCTAGAAGGTCTGTACAAAATACTACCACAAATTCATTGGACCAGAATAAAACGATCTAACGCAATTTACCTTAGTAGAAAAGTTAATCGTTTGCAAGATACAGGGTGTCAAACTTTATTTTATTTTAGTAATAATTATTAAATATTTTAATTATTTTAATGAATTTTCTCACAAAATTCAGTATTATAAGGTTTTTAGAGTGGGAAATCGAAATATGATATTTTTATGTCTTTAAATGTAGATGAAGCTACCTGCATTCCTTTGCTTGGGTACAAAGAATAATAACTTTTTTGCCTAGGTATATTTTACTTTTAGTGAAGAATTTTTCTTCGCCCATATTTTCTGCATTAAGCAGGCAGTACTTGATATAAATCGCTTTTAAAATATTGCGAATTAAAAATTTTATTTCATGCAAAAGTTTTCTTCTTCACGCTTTATTTAGGCCTCCAAGTACTGTACAAAATGTTGTTACTTACTCTTTGGGCCAAAATACAACGATTTAATGCAATTTACCTTGATCGAAAGATTGCTGGTTTGCAAGATACAGGGTGTCAAATTTTTTATATATTTTTGTTTACTTGGACACCCTGTATCTCGCAAACGATCAACTTTTAACCTAAGCAAATTGGGTTATTTTTTTGTATTTTGGCGTAAAGAAATTGTAGTACAAATTTGTACAAAGTTTCTAGAGAAACCCGAGTGGCTTAAATAAGGCGTAAAGGCATGCGAAGGAAATTTTTATGTGAAGTAAAACGATTAATCCAAAATTTCTCAGAAACGGTTGATCGTAGCGAAAAATCATATCCACACGGGTGCCGGAAATGCTAGTAGAAGAGCAAACCTGGGAAAATCTCATAAGGTCCAGTCTTTTTCAGTGGCGGGGGAAAAGAATTTCAAAGAAAATTGTCTGTATTAATAGAGAATGAAGAAATCGGTCCATTGAAGCGAGCAGATTATTTGAGAAAATAAAAAAAAGCTCGTACTGAAGGAAGAGCAACATATATCATCATCTAGAGCGGGGACTGGAATAAATGAAGACATGGACCAAGTCAAGAACATGCTGGCAAAGATGGGAACAATGCTACGCCACGTTTAAGCGACTCTACTGGTGCTTGAAACTCATCTGAAAGGGGCGTAGACTAGTTATTACTCAAATAGGAATCCTGAGGATGGTAAAGTGCCCGATGCCTGAGTCCGTGTCATGAAGTATGAATGCCGATGTATTTGAATGAATGGTTTTCGCAGATGATCGACTTAATACCAGAGGGTTCAATTATTGTAATGGATAATGCAAGTTACCACCCAAAGCAGTAGATCGTGTCCCAAATTTGCCGGCTTAAAAAAGACATTCAATCCCGGCCGATGCAGCAAACATTGAACATCCTTACAGACAGTGCCAGTTTAGTGATTGTTGCAGCCAGTGTGCGAGTCGCCACAGTACACACGTTTTGTAATTGATGAAATACGCGTTAAAATATATGGTCTCGTATATGAGCCAAGATATTTCCACGTATCCGTCCCCATAGAACTATATACACAAGTGAAAAGGAAGCCAGAAATACTATGTTTAAACTAGTAGATATAAAACACATTTTCAAACTGCTTTGTTAATGCTTCCCAGGTCTGAAAAAGTGTCGAACAGCGCTAGAATAAAAATGTAATTCCTTTGGAAATAATAGATACAAGCTGAACCTCTAATTATATAAAAGTAAGAGCTCTCATATGACACTAAGTATGGTATGTCAGATGAGTTGAACGTGAATAACCAGATGTAGATTATAATAATTAGGTATAGCAAGAATCATAATATATCGGGGTAAAAAAATAACGACGTTATATTTTAGCCCAAGGAGTCCATGGTAGAATTTTGTACAGACCTTCTGGAGACACCTTGTATAATTTACTTTTAAATAAAGCTATTTTTTAAATTTTATTATTAGGAGTTAACACATTAGAGCTAAGGTAAATAATAAAGATACACATTTAAAAAAAAACAATTTAATTCTTGTTTTATAAAACTTTTTTAAAATAAGATGGTACTTACTAATATTTTGCAGATACCTAAACTGTTCTAGTTGCATCCAAATCTGAAAAAAAAAAACATTTTAGAATAACTATTGAAACACAAACCACAAGGTATTGTTGATTTTTTAAAATCTTTTATTTACTTTTTATCAAAATAATGGTATTAAATTTTTTCTGAACTAGAGTTTTTTTTTAATTTATAATTTATTTACTGGTAAGATTTTTTATAACTAAATTTATTTTATTTTTCTGAAATAAATGTTTCGTAAAATACATGTTACATCATAACATAAAAGTTCACATTACTCCTGAACTAAAAGAACTTTAAATTAAAAACATGTAATCCATTTAAATTCCCTGAAATTTCCCTATTTAATGACTTTAACGCCACTTCTAAAAATTAAACTCCTAAAGTAAACGTTTTACGACCACGAACGAGCATCCCAATATAGCACTTAACCGTTACGCGGATATTTACAATTATTTAGCCTTCTTCTTAGTAATTTTGTATCATTAAAAAAATTCTTTTTATTAGCTGCGACAACATATTTAAGATATAATTATGAAAACAGTGAATGCACCAAATTTTTCCTACGACCACTAATGAAAATAACATAAAACGCACTCCTTGATTTTTTAGAAAACGAATAATATCACACGCGTGTTAAAATCTACTTTTCAACACTAGTGTTGAAAAGTACACGTCAGTGACAGATGCTTAAATTTCGTTAAAAAGATATTTACAGTATATTTTTAACAAACTGAAGGTTTCGAGTTACCAGTGCTAACACACATTACCTTTTTTTAAAATATATTAATTTTAGTTTTATGTTGAAGGGTTTATTAGTTTATAGACATAATTATTTTATAGCAAATGCCTGAATATATATAATAATAGGCAACCCATTAAACACATGTAAGTGTGGAAGTGTCTAAAGTTCTGCGGGACTCTAACTTGTAATTATAACATTATAACCTAAATACAAATTCTGCACAAAATCTTGAAAAATAGCTGACACGATATATAAATAAACATTGCTTAATACCAAATTTTAAAAGGTTTTTAAGATATTTTGGCGTTGCTGTACCTTTGAGTAACCCCTTTAAATATTTTTCCACTAAGGTACTTCTATATTGCTTTTTACACACGTTTATAAAATCAAAAAAATGGTTGCCATTTTAGTAAAATTTGTAAAATTAAATGTATTTTAGTTTTTATTTTTTTTTATAACTATTTAAACCTGCTTAAATTGAAAACTTTTACACTAACGATTTTTGGGTAATTGACTTTTTGGTACAAGTTCCATGAGGTATTGAAATAAATGCATTAACTTTGAGAACACTTTAGAAAGATACAAACATAAATGTATTTTTGTCTCAAGAGACTTTCTAGGTATTTATTACATTAATATTAATAAATGACGTAAATAAAGTTACTTTAAATGTAAACCTTTTAAGCCAAACAGTGAGTAACATCAAAAACCTTATATGTATATTAAAACAGACATACGTTCTGCATCTAACATAATGTATCATCTCCTACGTATTTCCTATTTACACAAATGCACAGCTGGCTTAAAATAACCAAGGTGAGAAATTGGCTCCGGAAGCAAATAAATTATATCAAACATATTTTAACTGGCCAAGTAAATATAGTATCTAAAATTAATTTAATTTATCACCACGCTACATAATATATTCAAAAAGTTTGTTAAATTTTATAATATATTTACAAAAAGTCATTTCGTGAACGCGTCCCAAAGTACAATCTGTAAAAACGAAGATTAAAAAAATATATATCAAAATTAAACGTTTTTTTTCTATCTAGTTATGACTAACAATTTTATATAATTTACCAGGTTGAAGATAAATTATTTAAAAAATTAATTGTTACATAGAATTATGCAAACCTTATTTTTTCCGGACATTTTTCTCTAAGTCAATGCACTTGTGATTGGGTCTAAATTATATTTAGTGATTGCAACTATTAGATGCTAGGGCCCAGTTGTAAAGAAAAACAAAAATATAATCAGCTGTTAAGTGTCTTGAACTTAAAATAAATTTTAATTATGTGATATTCACTTTTTAATTCGTTATTTACTAATCGTACATTAATGTACTCATCCCGGGAATGAGGTTATTAGCTTAAAATAATGAAAGAAAACACATTTTATTGTATTACATAGCAAAAATACCCTATATATTGTACATTTGTCCTAGCAGACAGTATCCAAGATTGCCGCTGTAAAGAAAAAAAAATTGAAATCGTCAACTCAGGAGCGGTTATTCAGGAAACGTTCGCCAACATGCTAATCCAAAACCGTAAACAAACCGATCTAACTTTTTTATAAAAACAATAATTTTAAGAATTCAAATAAATAATAAAATTGACTCGATATTGTAGTGAACCTGTTGATTGTTAATGCCCCTGGACGGCATAGGAGGATATGTTAAGAGGTCGGGTTGACATTATCGTATAAAGGTTTAAAAAAACTAAAAAACACGCTTTTATATGCAACCGAACTAAAAATTAGAAAATAATTTTCATTAAAAAAAATATTGTCATTTCATAGTAAAAAGCGTGGGGTGCATTTTACTATTTTTCATAACTTTTCCATCATAGATATTGGCAAATATAATAATTATAACATTTAATATATTAAGCACCCCACGCTTTTTACTATGAAATGACAATATTTTTTTAATGAAAAATTATTTTCTAATTTTTAGTTCGGTTGCATATAAAAGCGTGTTTTTTTAGTTTTTTTAAACTATTAATTATTTTTCATTTTTAGTTCGTTATATCAATTAACTTTGCTACTCTTGACAAAATGGCGAAAAAATTTTTAGTGAACAAGAGTAGCAAAGTTTGAAATGTTGCCAACAGATGGCAACCCACTAAAAATTTCTTCGCAATTGAGTAGCAAAGTTTGGAATGTTGCCAACAGATGGCAAAGAGTAGCAAAGTTTGAAATGTTGCCAACAGATGGCAACCCACTAAAAAATTTCTTCGCAATTGAGTAGCAAAGTTTGGAATGTTGCCAACAGATGGCAACCCAGGTGTTGTTTTTATAATATAATGGAATTTTTTCCTGGCGATCAAAAACAAGATAACGGGATACTGTTTGCAGATTATTGCATTGTCATGGGTCATTAATAAGTGTGCAAAGTTTCAAAGAAATCGAATAGCTGGAAGTTGGTTAAAATTAGGCTCAAAGATTCCGTTACATAGATAGCCAGATGGATAGATAGATAGTTACAACCCAAGTTAATAAAAGCGTGTTAAAGTTTTCTTTCGTGCATAGCCACCTTCCCAAATTGGCGCACAACACCGCATTAAAATTTAAAATATGACAGATTTGTCAAAGTCAAGCGTACTTTTCATCTTATGCAAACTCATAAATAGTAAAGTTTGATACCCAATTTTGATTTTATTACTAAAGTTAAAACTCATTTAAAAGAATCCAAAGATCTTTGCGGTGTAAACTAGGCTATCAGTCAGTGGGTAGCTTTGCGGTGTAAACTAGGCTATCAGTCAGTAGGTAGCTAACCCACAATACACCAAAGTTAGAGGTTAGAAAAGTTTATTACCGTTTTATGAAAAATATTAAATTTGTTGAAAATGATGTTTTCCACTGTAAACAACGTATTGAAAATGCTTTGGTTTATTACCTAGTGATAGTTTTCTTTGTCTAAATATGAGGCATCAAGTAAGTGTTTTTATCATTTTTACAAATTACAGAAGCTTGGTAATTTATGTATAAGTCATGTTGGGCATTATTATTTTGATGACCGCCTGTTTTAAAAACAAGTGAAGGTTATTCGTTCGTTAAAAAAAAAAACAGATGAAGGTTATACGCTCCCGGAACGGATACGTTCAGCAGGCAGATATGAGTTCAATTTGCAGAATTGAGCCCTGTCCCCAACCCGTCGGCAAATGTTGTCAAGTTCGATTATTCAATTGTCTAATCTGGCGCATCCCAGTAAACATTCGATTTTCACTTTTCAGTTTCCTGGAGAATGCTGGAACTTAACAGGATACTGTTTTAAATTATTGCATTGTCATCGGTCCTTAATACGTGTGCAAAGTTTCAAAGAAATCGAATAGCTGGAAGTTGGTTAAATTAGGCTCAAAGATTCCGTTACATATTAACAAACTGTTTATAGACTTTATATATTATAAAAAAAAATTACAAAAGATTTAAAGATGGCAAATACATTTTTAAAATACATTTAAATTTATTATTTTTTTACGAAAAATATTGAATATTTCATTCCGGGTCATTTTGATATCAGAAATAAAACGTTGTTCTATACTGCTTGAGCAGTCAGTTTTGGTGTATCGGCGATTAATAGAATAACAAACCAAGCACTATTAGTCACGTATATTTACATGCAGGTATTCGGTTACATTGTCTTTCTTCATCACATTGCCTATGTATTATGTTATTTAGCTCAATCGGTATATAAACTCAATATTTTACCTTTGAAAAGCATTAAAATCTCTAATTAGGTTTGTTGTAATACAACATTATTTTTTATTTTGAGCATCGTGACTGACCGATTTCTTAACCTCCTTAAAATAAGGCAAATTCTTTGAACCGTGAATACAAGAGTCATCTAAATACACAGCTATTGTACTGGTTGAATTGGCCTAAAATTGACGTAACTGTATTTTGTCGGGCATCACGCGCGTTATTCGTAAAAACAATCGAAGGGATGGGCAGATGAGGTAAAAAGAAATGTTCCGGTTGAATTGGATGTTACGGTATCTTGTTGCATAAAAGTGTTTTCCGGTGAATATTTTAAATTTGTAGAAAAAAACACTTTGATTTGATTAGTTTTTATTAGAATAAAAAAATTAAATAAGTTAAATATCTTTATCAAATCACTAATGTAATTTAAACCAGCAAAGTCAAATCTAACCTACTTTAAGATCTAACACTTTTGAATAACAGCAATTGTTATATAACAAAAAAATATAGTTTCATTCTTGTTGATTATGTTGTTTTGTTTTCACAAATACATTTTTTGATTTTGTAAAAAACTTGCCACTCATTAAGATCTTCATTCTCTTTGTGGCCAAGCCCACAGCCAAGCATAATTTTGATGTTGAACCTGGCTAACCTTTTTCACATTTATGTTTTTGGTGGGATACATAATATAACATGTAAGGTAAGTTATTATAATAATTTAAAATAAGATGTAATTCCTAATAAGAAACTGATTGTATAAATTATAAATTGTTCATCTACTTATATGTCATATACTTAAACTTAAATGTTTTAAAATTGGTTTTTAGGACTTTGCTGGAACTTAATAATCATTTATTAAATGCAATTTTAATTACTTTAAACCTGCTTAGCATAGGGAAACAGGTGTAAAAGATTATCAAAGTAATTCTCACTAGTAACTACAGTTTATTTTCTACAAGAAAAATCATAATAGCTTTTAAAAAGCTTATCGATATTCACGTTACCTCCATACACTATCCGTAATGTTTTGCTGCTGAGATTGTAGAGGCATTTAATTTGCCATTTCTTAAGTCTAATGGGTATTTTCACACCTAAAACCACTGCTAGGATTCAGATATATGCATGCATTTTCTCTTGAGTTTTCGAAATAGAATAAGATATATTTTCTTTAAAACAATTATTGTTAAAAACACAAAATATTTTTGCTGTTTTATTGACAGCATACCAATAGTGTGTTTCATAAAATAGAGTTACTATAAAAAAAACTGCAAACGACATTTCATTGCACGTAAATAAAAATTTCTTGTAGTTAATAGCTAAAGGTACCTTATGGATTGCTACATGTATTTGGGGTAAAATTAAAAGATAAAGCAATTTAAATATCATAAAATTAAATATATTTTACTAAGCCATGTTGTTTTGCATTATCTAGAGCATTTTTAAAGTCCTTTGCCCGTGAAAGTGTGTAAACTGTCTATCAAAGGAAAATGTTAAATACTTTTAAAGACTAACAAAACTCGTTTAGTGGGACATGTAATTTTAAACAATTATAAACAAAGTTTAGTTTTAGCCTAAAATCAGTTCATTACATTTTTTTCAAATATAAACGATTTGGACCTAAATTTTACTAGCTTTTATGGCTTTGCAAAATATTGCTGTTGTCCGGGGTAAATAACTAAAGAAATTAAAAATAACTTTTTTTTTTCAAGCGACTTTTTTAATCGTTAACCTGGGGAAAATTACTTTATTTAAGTACGCTACATAAACTGTTAAAAATAGTAACTTTACACTTTGACACTTTTTTTTACACTTCAAATTGGTGTTTTATTTTGTGCCTATTACAATTGATTAAAATTGGAGTTTATTCTGTTTTGGTATTAATTCTACAAAAAGTAAATACATAATATTTTGTGAATATTTTTAAATACATAGGTCCAGAGTTATGAAGCTAATAATTTTTTTTTAAATATATAATTTTTTGTTTGTAATATAATACCGTGCTACACAAATTAAAACTAATTAATGAGTATAAATAAATAAAATATAAATAAATTGTCAATTTGATAAATTTTCATACAGTCGAAGAAAAAATATAGAATGAGACACATGCATAAAGTGCCTTTTTACTCATTGGAACTTTCCAATCGTAAAAAAGTATCACTTTATGCACTTGTTTTATTTTCATTACTATTCGTCTTCATACATGTGGCACTTACAGAATTGTATCCTTAAAATATTTTTAATTTTTACCTTAAAACAACTTAGGCTTTTACAAAAACCTTTAAATTGTTTGAATAAAATGCTAACACGATAAAAAAGTAAGTTCTCAAGCAGTCATTGAACCAAAAACGATAATAATGTTAAAAAATGTACACGAACGGAAAACAGTATTTGTAAAACACCTCAGGTATTCGCTAATTAATTACTCAATACCAAAACCTAAGAAAAAGTGGAAACATTAGCAATGTTGTGTGTGACGCCGGTGTCCATAGAAGATCAATTGCAATTAAAGCCATAGTTGGTGCATTTTATTAAAATAAGAAAGTAATTTTATTTTATGCTGTAATTTAAAGTTTATATTATTATAAAGAAATAATTTATGCCTTAAAAAAAAACGTTAATGTTAGTGTTTTTAATTAAATATATATATTTTTAACACTTTTAACACAACTTTAACTTCGCTATGTATTTGAGTTTTTAAGCAAGACGGTCCTTCTTTAAAGGTAATTATAAAAATAGTCCCTGGGCCCAGTGTTGAATTCAGAAATATTTTTTGGGGATGACCAGGAGGAATTCTATAGGAAAAAAGATTTTTTTACCGCCACAAAATTGAAGAACAAAAAAGGTCCCCACCTTGAAACACCAAACAAACAACGACTTGGAGATTTTATTCACACTTATGATTTGACCACCAAATTCAATTTTATAAATTTCTTCGTGAGGGATTTTTTTTCCTTCGGGGGGGATTATCCCTCCGGGCTACATCCTGAATTTAACGCTGCCTGGGCCAGTAACGAAATTGACTTCATGACAATAACACGTTTAAAACCTTTTAGGGTGGTTCCTTTTGACGAGTCTACCAGGAATATTTATATTGTCGCATATATGAAAGCGGCGCTTTAACCCAGCCTATCAACGTCAAATTTTTCGGGTGTCGGACTTTTTTGTCGGACAAGTTTTTCATAATGTTTAACATGCAATTTTTAACCATCATACCGAAAATCTTAAGCGTTACAGTTACAAAACCCGCCCAATCCGATACCCAAAACAGATCCATGGGTCTTATGATTTCGTAACTGTAACACTTACAATTTTTGGCCCAATGTTTAAAAATTGCACGTAAAACTTTGTAGTATACTTGTCCGCCAAAAAAGTGACGCGTTTGCCCAGTCCAACACCCGCAACATTTCATATTGACAGGATGGGTTAAAACGCCGCTGCCATATATGGCGGTATGAATATTGGCGGTAGACCCGTCGAAAGGAACCCCTAAAAATGTTTAAAAAGTGTTATTACCATAAAGTTAATTTCATTACTGGTCCAGGGACTAAAAATTCTTTTAATTTTTGAACTAAATAGCGGAGGCTTAAATATTTTATAATTTGTGAATTCGGGATATATACATATATTTTTTTTAAATTTTTGGTAATTAACTTTCCAGTACGATTACGGAATTTTACATTTTAAAAATTTCGTTATCCATAAACTCTTTTATGGATGAACTCATATTAATAATTGAATTTTTGGTCCAGCATTCGATTTTCCTGAAAAATACACGTTATTTACATTTACCCTTTAATTTGAGATACAAACGCATATTTTTTGGCCTAATAAAATGTGAAGTAAAAAAATTTGGCATGATGAGAGTTTTTACAATAAACTCTTTAATGATGTTCAGAAGTATGTGCAATTTCGAAAAAAATATTATCTTTGCAAAAATTATTGATTGGTACAAAAAAAAATTAAATACAAAAGAAAAATTTATGATGTTAATTTTAATTAGGAAACATGTTTGAATTTAGGTTTAGTTAACATACTTACAACGAATCCTTAAAGTAACAATATTTGCTGTATTCCTTATATTCTCCAGAACCGCCCGGAACGACACCATAAGTGTTCCTAATACATTTTTTCATGTTGTAGAACCGTTCTTGACACTATTGACAGTTCAGAGAACGCTTCTACAAGGTAAAAGGAATACACTAATTCAAACTATTCATACCGTTCTCAAAATGTCAAAACATCTATAGCCGTCACTCAAATCTTAAACGTGATGCTTCGGAAATTGAACAAAATATATCTATATTTAATAATATTTTATGTTAAGTGAATGGCACGAAATAAGGGGCCAAAATATTAGTTAATTTAAAACACAGAAGTATTAAAAACCCCGCGAAATACCTTTGAGGTCGCAAAAATACCAGCAATAATAACATGCATGTTATTAGTATTTAATTTTTCGAATAAAGTAATTTTTTTATAACATATCCCATAAAAAACTCAATTTAATATGTATATTCGACATCAAACCCACCTTTTTAACTTTAAAAAAAACGTAAATTTTATTTTATTATCATTTTTTAAAATATTTGTCTCATTATCATTTAGCATCTATGCTTTTTACAATTAAAAAATAATTCAAAATTAATTGGTAACATCACAATTTAATTACCATAAATTACTTGATGACTTAAATGTCGTAGCATTAACGTTTTCAATGCTCATCTTCGCACTAACACTTTAGAGATTTTTTTCAAGTTTCAATCGACAGTCGATCTGTTTAATTGAATTTGATCTTTTATGGACGTCGGCATCGTTACCATACACAAAGTAATCGTTTTTAGTTCTTATTTAGATGGCAATGTTAAGGTATTAGGTAATTAATTGTGATGATTTTAGATGTTATATAATTACGATGTAAAATAGTCATCTTTAGTGCTATAAGAAGCACACAAAGCTGTAAATGACTCGTCAAATGCAAGTGCTTAATTTTACCAAGCAAATATAAAATAATGATTTTAAACAAGGTATTACTTTAATTTACTTTTTTTATATATAAAGTTAAAAAATATATTTGTTTGCTCCCTAGAGATAAAGTTATGAATATGGTGATACTTCTTGAAATTTCTAAAAAATATTGAAAATAAAAAGTCATTCAGTAGATCACTCTTGCATACCTAGTTGTTTGAGACTAAGTTGGGGTCTAGATATTCTCTTAAGAAATGGCATTTCATTCCTCTTAAGAATTTTTATTTGGGCTCGAAGATCTTTTGTTTATGGACGACTAAATATTCAAGTAATAGATGTTATTTTTTGGGTACAAGCCAAGTCAGATTAAAAAACCCAAAAATTAAAAATAGGTAAATAAAAAACTAAAAATAGACGTTTTGGTGGCAGGTCTACCACCATTGTTAAGATAAAAGTAAAATTAAAATAAAAAAAAATAAAAAGTAACTATTTTTAACGTTTAAAAATTAAAATTTTTAAGCTTTTTGTTAAGAAAATTCTGAAAATCTTTGACATTAAATGTCAAAGAGTTTTCAAAATATGTTTATTTAGTTATAGCGTCATAGTGATGTACATAACTGGTTGCTGGTGTATTTATTATTTATAATACAAAAAAGTTATAAGTTAGTGAATTTTGAGATTTTCCAAAGAGACTTGAGCATCTAGCAAAGTTAACCATGTGTTATTTAAATTACCAGAAATTGATGCTACACATTTATCTTTATTTAATAATATGTATGCACTTTCTTTAATTTTGCGTTTTTTAGAACAAGTTTCCTTTGCTAAAATACTTGAAGCATTCCAGTTTATTCTGTGATTGTTTTTAAATACGTGTTGACAAATTTTAGATTTGTGAAATTCTGTGTTTTTATGTATGTTTTGTGTTCTTTTATGCGTTTAGCTAATGGCCTACAAGTTTCACCTATATAAAATTTATCACATTCACAAGGTATTTTATAGATAACATTTTTTGTACTTTCATTTATATTGTGTGATTTTGTTTGATCTAAGTTAACATATATTAAATGAATCCGCCAAACCAATATAGAAAATATCTTTAATTAAACAGTCTAGTCATCAAAGAATCAAGTATCTTCTATCGCATTATGAGACCTAACATTATACTGTTTATAGATTAAATATTGATCAACAAGCAAATTGGATTTAAATGTAGTTTAACCATTGCACTTAAGTATCGTACAGCATTAACTTTATACCCTACCAATTATAAGGTTAAATTATGCACACACACAAACGAACACTAAGTTTAATGTTTTGTTCGTGTGACGAAATAAAGTAGATTTTGAGTGTTTATTGCGCAAAGTTGAACAAAATATAGATCATCCCGCCTTTTTTCTACCTTGCCTATTGGGTATATGACGCTCGGACAAAATATTCATATTTTATTATATATCTTGTATAAGTGTGAACGACCTATAAGGTAATATTAAAGAGCTACTCTAAAGCTTTAGCTACAGCTGTAATAACTTTTTAATTAATGAGTCCTTAATTAAGCGAGTCAATAAATTTACAGTTATTATCATGTTTAATAGTAAATGTGCATTTATTAAAATTGTTTAACCTGTAAACTATTAAATTCTTATTTTTAAAAGCAAAATATTACATAAAAATACAAACACGTCAAAATAATTTGGTAGGCTTAAATGCATCGAGTTCAGTTTCAACATCAATGTCTCTTGATTCTGTTTTTGGACCATGAAATACTTTTATTATATTACATGATTTTTTTGTCTTTAATGTTGTACTGACTTGTTTAATTGTATATTTTAAAATACCTACGCCAATTTTATAGAAGGGTTAAAAAATATATTACTATGTTTAATCATAAAGTTGCGCGGTGTATTTTGGGCAGCGTAAACAAACAAATAATGTTATTCTCACATTAAAATACGATTTTCAACTAAGACCGTCAAAGCAAACCAGGGACATTCTTTTGCTAAAGATATATGGTTTCGTAGTAGGATAAATCGGGTTGTTTTTTTTTAAGATTGGTGTACAAAATACACCGGCGCGCCTAATTAGGGGTTTAACGTCTTATAACACCGTTATTATTGGAAAGCAAAAGAATTTTTAACAACATTAACTTTGATGTTGGACAAAAGAACATTTATACAACAAAACTCATGTAATGAAACTTATGCAGTTTTATTTTTGTTTCGGGTCTGCTCGACTTGATCGTTAGACATTAAATCGGTTGTTGTGGACTCTTTTGGGCAACTTTGACTTTGGTTGGCATACAAACCGCACATTTTTGACACAAGTTCGCCTAGCACAGAAAACAAAATTAATTTTTAAAATGCTCAGTTTTATTATATACTTGTAGAGAGGCAATAAAATTGTAATCCAATATAACTAATCAAAACTCTAATCGTTTATTTAAGTTTGATCGTGTGAAAATAGTCTTTTAATAACTACAGATACACAAATAGCCAATAGCTTACTGGTTCTAATTAGTAGTTTGTAAATAATTACAATTAATCTAATTGTATACAGACAAAGAAGATATGGTTGGTAAGCAAAAGAAGACAAAAACATATTTCAAAATCAACGTTTGTTTATTTTCGGATTCTTACTACATTGTCCTATTCAAAAACAAAAAAATGACTTTGCTTTTGCCATTAAACGAAAAGAGATAAGATAATATGGGCGGGCAGTTTTACGGTCCGGAAGAAATCCTTTATGTTTTTTAATGTTCCGTACGTGTAAAAATAATTTACTGCAACACGCCTCTTCGCTGAAATTTAATTTTGGCAAATTTATTATCGTCCACTGCCACACATCAAGATGTTTATTGTGGACCATTAAGTTTTTAAAGGCTGTAATTATTTTAAGTTTTTAAAATAAGTTTTTGAAGATTTTTAATTTATTCACGTAACGGTGTAGTGAATTTCCGCGTATTCAGAAGTTACAATTGCAGTTTTTTTAAAGCCCAATACATGTTAATTAGGTATAAAAATTAATGGAAACACTGGGCTACAAATTTTTGTTTTACCATGAAGGGTGTTGAACCTATAAAAACCAATGTTTTCTAATAATGTTGTTGCGATTTGTCAATGATATTTATATCCTTAAGGGTCCAGTTACGAAACAACAAAATTCAATGGTACTTATTAGGTTCAGTAGTCTCTCGAACAGTTCTTAAGATATACACATACGTTACGTATCAATTACCTTAAATTTATTGAAAAACAAGTTTCCAAAAAGCTTAGTTAAACATATTTTAAATAAACTTAATATACTTACTGCGCTGCAATATTAGATTGTTATATTTTATAAAAACAAACAAAGAATCTATACATTAAATGTAATATACTCTTTCTTTAATTTGAACACTCTGTTATGGATGTAGTAATAGCCTTAAATGTAATTTATTTAAATTCAATGCTGAAAAATAGAACTATTGGGACATTTATCTTACTGTTGCATTAAAAAATATAAATGGAGATTGCATAGTTTGAAACTGGACCCTTCAATTTTAATACAATGTTATTGATTGGTACTTCAATTATGTATAATACTTTAACTAGTGTTATTTGCTGCCGACATTAACCTTTTAATTTATCTGCAATAACTCATATTCTATTTTTTCTTCTAAACAAATTCATGTTTCTAAAAATTGGCTTTTATGTGAGAAGAATATGATTTAAGACGGGTGATAATTTTAAGCAACACCACCTATATCTGTTAAAGTTGGTAAAATAGATGTTTTGAAATAGTCTTAGCATCTTATTTTCTCTTTCGTAAACAGAATAAATTAATTATTAAATATTTGGATTGTATAACAAAGTGTGTAAAAAGTATATAAAATTAAATTTAAAGAAAAGAAAAAGATTATCTATAGGATTTTTTATACATCATTAACTACAGTTAGTAGAACAAATGCCCAAAATGATGTTTTCTTGCTTGTGTAAAGATTAGTGCTTAGCAAATCAAATTTTAACACACACTGAGTAGGTATATTTGGATGAGTCTGCAATTCCATAGTCGTATTTACTTGTGTACGGTAAATTAACCTAATCTTTTAAAAATCCCATAAACAGTAACTTTAGTCAAAGTTACATTATGTTTTAATAACCAGAGCTAATTGCTAATTTCATTTTTCGTTGTCCAAATAACAGTCTATCGACTACTGACATTTTAACCTGATAGCTGACGAAATTAATCCATTAAATTTGGAACAATATTGCTTTCACAGTGTTGTCTTATTTACTCACTTTACCAATAACAATGCCAAATTTAAACCTTATTAAAAAAAATCTATACTGAAGTAAAGCCCTTTCGTCGCTATAATAACGTTTTGTTTTATCGCTTTGTCATAACTTTTTAAGGTATTTAAAAAATACGTATTTTTTGTCCAAAAAGTGCACGTGCACATAACTTTTAGAGATAGTTCAGATATTCTGTTGTAGGTTTTAACGGTATTTAGTTTTATTTATTTCTTGAGTAAATAAATATAAAAATTAGTTTAAAGTCGTCGGAAAATCCAAATATGGACAGATTGTGGTAAGTACGCAAATAATCATTTAAAAAGCTTCTGATAGAAAAAGAAAATAATCAGAAGACAAGAATCAAGTCAAAAAGGGCTGTTTGTCTCATAAATGAACATTCGCTTACAGAGAAGCTTCTTTCTCTCTTATCGTCGCCCTGTGGGGGATTTATCGCTTTTTATAGTTACTTCGATGGCTTCTGCTCTAAGAAATTGTCCAGTATAGTTCCTCTACTTACGGTGGTTCCCAATAGAAAAAACTCGTGGTGCCGCACGTATGCATCTCTATACTTTCCAACTGGACAAGCCCCGAACTGCCCACTTTGTTCGTTCATTTACCTCTAGTGTATCTAAATGGTAAAATCTGCTGCCCGCGAAGGTATTTCCTTTCCCCCTCATATTTAAGTCTCATGTCAACCTCGCTTAAGACACTCACAGCGTTGGTGTGGGCTTTGGGCACAATAACTGCGCTGGATCCAGAGTCTGAAGGCTAGATCTGTGATTTTTTCAAATTATTTTTGTTTCTTTCTATGTTATACCAAAGTTTCCAAAGATGTTTCTTGGGTACCCATTCCATATTTGGCTACCTTTATTATTTTTTAGTTTTTTCTAAAAATCTTTATTAAAATTGATTAATGTAACCTAAAAATTTTTACAAAATAAAGGACAAATATATGACTGTTAATAATTACTACAAACGGTTTTTTATTTATAATGTTTATTCAAATTATGTGTAAAAAACAAAATGCCATTCCATATTTGGTCACTTTCCTCTACGTTTAATAATTTAAAAACTCTATTTATAAATCATCAGAATAAATATCACAATATAAACAACCCAGTAGCAACACACTATAAATCGTTCAACGACAAGTATACAACGTTTTAAAAATATATTTCGAATGGACTAAAACATTTGTTCAATTCAAAGAAAGCAAAATAAATCACGATATAGTGTTCTTTGTCTCGATAACAGCCTTAAGGTGCAAAACAGAACATAGTGCCATAGATGGTGTTTATATAAATCTTTTGGTATTCACGACTTGTGCTCAATGCGTAAAGATAACAATCAAAAAACTTAAAAAAACTAGAAACATAAGTTGTACCGTACAGTTACGGTCGCTGTAGACGATCGATTTCAATTAAAGAGATTGTTAGTAGATCCAACTTTAAAGATAAGGGTTGTAAAATTATACAATTAGTTGTACTATTGTATAAGAAATGCAGGGAAAGAAATCTTTTATAGCTGATGATTTAGAATACACGTTTTTTATCTCATGTTGATCTTAAATCATTATTTGTTTATACAGCAATGGGAACTTATATAATTACACCATAAAATAAAACAGTTCTTGGTTGTGTACTACATTCAAACCTTAATTATTAGTTTTTTAATTCCATCTTATTTCTCCAAAAGTCTCTTTTTTTTTCATGAGTCCTTGGTTTAATCCGAGGGAAGGGGTTTACTACTACCCTAGAAATAAACCATATTTTATAGATTTTAAAACATTATTGATATATTGTGACCAAGGACACTAACCATATGTGCACGATATTATAAAAGCGGTTCTAATTTTTTAGATATAAAGGACCCCGCATAAATTTTATGAAGTTGTGCCATCGGTCAAATTCGCTAAAACTTGGCATAGAGGTAGCTTCTAGGATGCTGAACAAAAGTCCCAATTGACGTAACCTTCAAAATCAACCTAGACCCCCATGGCGTCCAAGTCCCAAAGGTTCTTAAGACAAGACGGTATGTAATATCCAAGTGGTGATCCAAGATACCACAGTATGATTTCGGGGGCGTGGAGTGTCGGGGGTTGATTTTGGGGGTTTGCACCCAGACGAATAAACATCTCTTAAAAGTCGTAACTTAGTTGGGGGCGGGTGAGGTCTGGGATTGATTTGATGGGAATGCACCCATTGGGACTTTTGATCAGCATACTGAGAGCTGCCTCTGTGCCAAGTTTGAGCGAATTCAACCCAGCGCACAACTTCATAAGGTTTTTGCCGGGTACTTTGAGTTAAAAATGATTTTTTAATACTTGCAGTTAGGGTATCCATTTAAACAAATAGACATCACAATAGGAAGAACATAAAATTACAATAAGTTATAGGTACATAAAATTATGGAAGTACCGATAAAAACTATTTAAACTTCTTTAAGGACGTTAATTATCTTATTGTTTATACGTTGCTTTTTTAGTTTAGTAATAACAAATGATAAGAAGTAAAACTTATAATAATTAATCTGAAAAATAACTTTACAACGTTAGCAAATACCCAATTAGCTGACTATATTACCTGTCTTCCTTTTTATTAGTTACCTTTCCAAGAGTAAAGATTAGATCATAGTGCTTTATGTGGTGATAAAGCAAAGCAATATTATTTTAGTTGCTCAGGATGCAAACCATTATCAAACGGAATTTCAACACTCTGAGTAATAGATACTAATATTAGAGTAAACAATGAAACAATATAAGATATTTTTAATAAATATACAATAAACCCTAGAACAATATTTAACCAGCTCAATATGTGTATGACTAAGTGAAAAATAATAACGTGAATAATGCTGCACACGGTTTGCCAAATTCGACGCTTTTTATAGGAAACTGCAGTTTCTTCAAATCATATGATAACTTTTATATTTAAAGATACATCTTCATTTCGCAAAAAAAAATTCAGCGACATTTTCTGCATATTGCACAATACTGTTTTTTAAGGTACCGCATTTTTTATTACTAGTTTTTATTTTTTCAAATTTAGATAAGCAACCCTGTATGTTCTTTTCGTTTAAAAATTGTCAAAAATTCCCTTACTGTTGCAAATTGCACTACAAGCATATACATGTTATAGTTTTAATATTTTAATCGTCGAAATTCATCCTGAATAATAATAGTAATAAATAATTTTTATGAAAATTATTCGCAAACTGGTACTTCTGCCACTTTTAATGTAGTGTATTAAAATGATGTCGATACTTTATCTTCATGATAGAGATTAAAAAAAGCAGCGGTCATAGAAAAAAAATTTTGCTCTCATACCAATCCTAACTCCATATTAAACCTGTAATGTTTCCTTGCGTTTGTTCCCAGTAAAGACTTATATTATCCGCTGCTAAACGGCGACAAAAAATGGTAATTAAAACAGTTGATTATCATCAGGAACAAGCGAACATTGATAGGTGCAGTAACCGTATATACACCGTTTTTATGTATCCGGTGTCCCAAAAATTGATTTTACTGTTACTTGCATCAAAAGCACTGCTTGTGTTAAGCAGAAGGTTTGGCGTGGTCCATATTTTTTAAACGGAATAATAAGTATGTTATCTAATATTATTTTTTGTTACAAAATGTGATATTCTTTTAAGTTTAGGTTTCGTTAAACTGAACATGTTTATAAAATTAAAGTTTTACGAAGTTAAAAATGGCTTTATAATAGTAATAAGGAAATTGTGAGTTAATAATTAGGCGTCAAAACTTAGAATAACATCTAATTATCATCGAGGAAAATACAAATAGAACATTTAATTGATCCAAGTGCCAAAATATAAATAATTAAAAGTAATATTTTCCTATTTCTATGGTAGAGTGAATTTATTGTAAAAATGTTAACCGGTGACATTTTTATTGATAGTTGAAATATAAATAATAAAGAGATTTGTCCTGGGATCACTCTATAAAGTAATGAGTTTCATGTTGCCAGTTCATTTTGAAACAATAATACCATTTATTTCCTGCCCACACGTACGGAATATTTTAACTATTTGATTTATGACTATTAGAGTAAAACGTACTTTAAGGTTAGATGAGGAGTTATTGCATTATATGTATAGCAGTTTATATACATACCTTGAGTAAAAAAATAATTTTAATTTTTGGTATTTTTTTCTTTCTTAAATGCATTTAAGCCCAACATCATCCTATGTTACTTCTGCAAATGCTTTATTAGCAATAAGCAGCAAACAATGTAATATTGAAAGAAAATATGTAAAAACGTATTAACATGAATATTTAATTATATTAGCGATAGGTGATTATGGCAAAGTCAAGTCTTATCATGAGAGACATTAATTAAAAACTACCTACTTATTTGTTTTGTGTTTTCTTATCTGGGAACTTTCTGTTTTGGCACCTAATAAAATTTTACCAGTTTTGACCTTTTTCATTAAAGTTTAAACGAGTGCTGTAATGGGCATTAAGTCAAATGGGAATTTTAATAAAACCCAGTTGTTAAGACTTTTAAAACAGAATCAGTCGTACTGCATTAAAATAGTTCTATTATTATTATAGAGGCTAGTTAAAACTAATACACACTTTATAAATCCACTTAAGAATTCTATGCACACCTTTAGGGTACCAAACAAGAGAAAATAATTTTAAATTTTTGTCGAGAGGACCAAACCAGAAAAAAAAGGGTCAGGTCAGGTAAAGTTTAATTAGGTGCCCAAATAAGAAGCTCCCAAACCAGCATAAGCTATTTATTTACCAAATAGAAATTGTAATATCAAATTAAACAACGGTATTGTCTAATTTGACTAAATAAAAATATTGTCAAGGCTATAATTTATAAAACAAAACTCCCAGTGTTAAAATTGAAAAAAAACGTATTTTATTTAAATATTGTAACTATTCTGATTTTATGTCTCTTAATCTTCTTTCGTGTCTTGTGTAGTTTAAGAAATAAACTTAAATTGATTTAATTGCATACTTTTAGACTATAAGAGAAGCATTGAGGAATATTTTTCTTTTAAAAATTAGGTTTTATAATTTTTTAATAGCAATTGTGTAACAAAAATAATAAATACTTAATTAAATAAGGTTCATATCTAGTATAAGTAACAGTTTTTACTAAAATATGTATTTTAAATTTTTTTGTTTTTTGAAAATTTTAACACCCTGTATCTCAAAACTTAAAACGTTTAGGACATATATGTTCATATAAATTTTTCTTCCTTAAATAAGCTAAAAAAATCATACCCTGCATTTTAAGCCATCAATTAAATTAAACCTTGTATTATGTTGTCTGAAATTTTTTCCTAATATTATTATTCCATTTTATTTATTTACAATTGTACATATATGTTAAAAATATATATGTTTAGGTAAATAACGCATTTATCATAATAATGTTACCAGTAAAAACATACTTTATTTAAAATAAATAAACTGAAAAGCTTAAATATAATTATTGTTAAATTAAGTTTATCGTATAATAAATAAAGAAAACATAAATTTATGCTAAATCTCCTTATTAACTGTACCTTTAAAGTGTTGATGAGAATTAAATGTTAGCTTGAAGGAGGTTGACCCAGCCATTACCATTTATCAGTATTACAGCAGAGTTTATTAAAATTGACATAAAATTACTTTGATAACATTATTAAAAAATAATTATATAGGGATTTATTCATGATTATTATTTATTAACCGTTAGTTTAGATTATTTTAATTTTTTTTTAATAAAAACCCCGCACACGAAGTTTAATATTATTATTAAAAATGCCTATGATGAAAAGTGAGATAATTAAGTATTGAGTTAGGTGGGTCTTAAAATTTTAAAACACATTTTTCTTTTTTTGTTCTTTTAAATAGTATAATATGTTTAAAATATTCTTCTTAAGGGAGATTGGATACCAACGGTTGAGTTTTAAAAAATTTACATAAAAAAATTACAAAATACTGTTTAAATATCTATTTTTGACATGCCAAATTATTTAAATTTAATTTAATTTTATATATGTATATTTAAATAAAAAATAGTCAAAATACCATTTTTTTCAACCTCTGGAACTTATTAAATTTAATTAAATATTGGACAAAAATCGAAAGCTACATCTATTTGTCTATTTAAATATAGAGACAGTACTGAAAATAATTGCTTCGGGGGTTATATTCATTTGCGATAAAAAAAGATTTTTTTCTAGCATATTTCAAGTACCCGTGTTTAAGTATATTCTCTAAAAATTTGAAATTAATCCCTTAATAGCGTAGTTTAGAAAAGATAGGCGTTTTCGTTTTTTTAACTAACTGTATACGTTTCTTAAATCTTTTACCGCGTTTTTCTCAAAACACTGTTTTTGAAGACGCCGACCACGATTTCTTGAAAACTACTAAACCGATCGTTTTCAATTTTCGATACAACGAAGGTTTTTCTTTTACAAATTACACTTGTTTTTTAATTAATAATTTTAGGCTTAATTTGGGGAACGAAATCGATTTTTGTGTTTAAGAAAGCGCCTTTTTATAAAAGAATTATTGCCTATTTATTGATTAATTTATAGATATCCATTCCTAAAACTAGATGTTTGGTTTTTTAATTTTGGATGATCCAGTCTAGAGATATGTGTATGTATGTATACCTTAAAACGTCTTTTTTAGAAGAGCACCAGACATTTGTTACATAGGCTTTCAAAATATTTTTTTCTGACAAGTTAAAAATGTCAAAATATTTTTAAAAGTGTACGTAATATATGTACAAATTTTTAAATTAATAAATTTTAAAAGTCTTTTCAAAAAAAATCTTCAAAATGGACTTTTTTCGGTCTTCTAAGGGGAGATAACACCTTAAAGAAACAATTTTTATTTACGTGGTGTTTAAAAACAGACTAAAAAATGTAAGGTCTTTTCTAGCTCAAAAACCAAATTTCTATTTTTTGTTTGTTTTAAAATAACCTGCAAAAATTTAGATTTTAAAAACTACAAGAAAAAATGTTTCTTCCTATATTGCACAGTTAAAGCAGTAATTATTTAACAGTATAACTATAGACTTTATTACTTTTAAATGCATACATAATCCATTGCTTTACAAAATAAAATATGTTTTTTAAAGATCCTTTACTTTATAAGTAATTATTTTGCCCATAAAAATATTTATTACAATAGTTAAAATAAATAAGAATATAATTAAAATAGGTGACAATTTGGTTAATAGTTTTTTCTTATAAAGCTGTCTTTACGTGGGAATTTGTCTTATGTTTATTAATAAGATAAGGGTAATAAGGTGTGCTTTAAGATTATAACGGTCTTATACAGGGTGTCCTAACTCCATTTATACAACAAATTACTTTGCCCTTGTGCAAGATACAAAAATAAACTTAAGATAAAAAATGTTTATTTAAATATACTTTTTTCCTGACAGTACTGGTTAATATACAAGGTGTCTCAAAAACATAATTTTCATTGTCAAGTTTTTTTAATGGAACACCCTATATATTTTAACAAATTCTGCATCAAAAATATACAACCCACTATACGTCAATTATTGCTGGTTTTGAGATATCAGCAGTTAGATAATATACTTACTAACGACTAAAAGTGAAGAAAGAAGATAATATTTTGGTTCTAATTATTTTTAAATAACTTTGTCACTGTCAAAGTGACAAAACATATACAATTAATAACCTTACATTGTAAGAACTACTAATAAGTAAGTCAGCTTGTTAGTTTATTTTAGATACATACTTACTAACCTAAACTTAAAAACCCGCCATAATTGACGTAATGTTGTTTTCTAAAACAATTCAGTAAATAGGTCAATAAAACGTTTAGGTAATTAATTACTTGTTATTATATTATTTGTCACACTGACAGTGACAGAACTATTTAAAAATATTTAAAACCAAAACATTACTTTATTTCTTCACGTTTAATTGTTAATCAGTATATCAACATACTTCTGATATGTCAACAACCAGCACTAATTGACGTATAGTGTGTTATATATTTTTGATGTAGAATTTCATACAGAGTCAAAATTTGTTAAAATATATAGGGTGTTTCATTTAAAAAATCTACTTGTCAATAAAAATTATGCTTTAGAGACACCTTGTATAACAACTAGAACTATCACTAAAAGAGTGTATCCAAATAAATATTTTCTAATTATAGTTTTTTGTGTTTTAAAGATTGTGCGAATATTAAATTTATTTTCTATTCGTTAAATTAAATTTTATTTTATTGTGTTTTTTGGGGGTTTTTCTTTATTTTGTTTTAGGAAAAACGATCCGATTTGGCGTGTATCCAAATAAATACATTCAATTAAATGAATCCGCCGAACCAATACAGAACATAATCTTTAATATTTTAAGCTTTTACATATTTTTCCTGAAGGGCACTTTTTTCAGATGTCATGAATTTCTTTCTCTTTAAGCCATCAATTTATAATAGAAATTTAAAAAAACGACAAGATCTATTAGTTTCTTAAAATGAAGTAGGGATACGGCTTTACAACTAAAGTATCTTCAGTTATACAATCATAAGTGTCATTATAAATAAGGTAATTATTAGGTTTAGTAATAATCATAAACATCAAAGTACATGTAAGGCCAATTTAACACAGTGTTTAATTTTTATCTAGCATTTAATTACTAATATCTTCGGTTTTATTACTGTAACAGAACCAGGAATTAATTAGCACTCTACAGTGAAGTATTGAACCTTACATACCATAGTTTACTACATAGTTGTACGGATCTTAGATGGTAGATACTGTAATTAAGTTAGAGAAGAGACGACAAAATAGCGATAAATTTAAACGTAACTTTAAGCAGCACATCAATGTATATATTTTTATAAAAGACGGGTTGACAGCATGAGCTGTCATGCGAGTGTTCCAATCCCTTAAGGGGTTATATACAGTTAGAAGGCCGATATAAAGCCAATTTTCCAGATTGTTTTCCAAGAAAACTTAAAAATTTGTACACTTGTTAAGGTATCTTTTACCTGTATTTTAAGACTTACTATTAGTAAAAATATTAATTTGGAAAGAAGCTACAGCTGATCTTCGGAAGCTCCTCTTAAAACACAAGTTTTGCGGTGACCACTCTGAACTAGATCCTCTAAAATTAAAAAACCTAAGAGATTTTGTTAAAGTAATGTTTAGTCTAGTAATTAATCGAAAGAATAAGTAAAATAATTTCTTTTGACAGAACAGCGGTTTCTAAAAAAATCGAATTTTGACTAAAATTTTTTCTTTAAATTGTTTATAAAAACAAAACAAAAATATCGGTAAAAGAAAATCTTTACTTAATAACTTAAAAATATATTTAAGAAGCTCGTGTTAAAATTTGAGAGTACGGTTTAGCCGTTTTCAAGTAATGTTGGTTACCGACTTTGAAAACACCAATTTAAGAAAATCGCGTTTAAACATAGTAAAAAAAAAAGATTTTTTTTTAATTCTAACTGTGTATAACCCCTTAAGTAAAAACAGACACCTTTGCATGTGTTACAAACTGCACTTCACGACGCTATTTTTTTAATAACAATTTCCGAATTATCACATTTCATTATAATTAGTTTTTAAAAATGTCCGATAAATATGTGGGCAAACTGTCAAATTTTAAATTAAGTAACATAAAAACTAAGATAAATAAAAACTGAATTTATGGTAACTTGATCTTCTTGTATAGTTGATGCCGCGGCTTTTCTTTCGTCATAAAAACGTTAAGGTAAAATCAATTACTAACCTTAAATTTTAGAAAAATCATACTTTATTATTTATGTCCAATTAAATTAATGTAAAAATTAACACTAATAATAGATTAAAATAATACTCCCTATATGTAAAGCTAACCTGCCCCTATAAGAAGTTCCGGTTAGTTTTATGGCCCAAGCGCTTAACAACAAAGACCAGTTGCTATTACTTTTTTCTTGACAAAATTCAGTTATTAAGTGATATTTTTAAAATTTAGGGGTGGTATTTCATTTTTTTTCAAAAAATATACATTTGTATTTGCTCCAGGTTTTAAAGAAACGGATTTTTTTATTTTTTGATATTTGCCTTGGTTTAGAAAATATAGCATAGCCAGTGTGAGTTTTGAAAAACGCACCCTGTATTATCGCGGAGCGCTTTTTATGTATATAAACTAGTTTCAGGACGCTGTTTACCACAAAATATTAAGCCAATACCGACTACCAGTACAGAGATTTGATACTTTTCGCTTAACGCTTCCACTTGTTATCGTGGCCAAGGCTTTACACCTTGTTGTTAAAATCATTAAATTTTAACGGGACAGAAAGTTGGGTCTCAAAAGCTCAATGGAATTTCGATTATGATATAAGTACCAGGGACAATTTTTGTATAATTTTTAATAAACTAAATTACTCTTTTTTTAATTATTTTAATAGATAATAAAAAAATGCATTACCGTCATTTTGCAAATATCAATATTTGATTTAATAAATCACATATAATTGCAGGGTTTTAAATTTATTGCGTACGAGTAACGGTAATGGCTAAAGTCAGAGAGTAATGAAATATTTCGAAAATGTTTTACCAGATATAATTAAATTCATTTGTTTTTGTGCATTTACAAATTATATGAGCTTATAATAAAATTATTAGAAGATATTAATAATTATTATTTATGTGAAATTATTATATTACAATAATTTATAATAATGGTTAGGTTTGGCTACGTTCAGGTCACTAAAACGTAGGCTAGGATGCACAACATATTTTTAAACAATCAGTTAGCTAAAAATAAATGATTAATGATTTTATTTTATTTTATGCATTACAAAGAGTGTTCATAAAAAAGCGGACAAAATGCCATCACAAATTCTTGAGGCCAAATTATGACAGTCTAATCGAACTTACACTAGTCCAAAAGTAAATAATTTCCGACGTACCATTTCTGTTCACCTTTAAAAACTGGCGTAGATAATAATTTTAAATTACTATATTTTAAAACAGGGACATGGAACCCACACCAAATTTTTACCCGATTCGATAGGCCTTATGATGAACACCTTGATAAAGAAAATATTAATTTTTAATATTTATTGAATTTGCGAAAAAGGTGATAATCTGGATTACCCCTCGCAGAAAGAGTTTGATAAGCTAATCCCGAGGCTAATCCTTTGTTTTTATTTTTTTTTAAATTTGATTTAATTTTGTCAAAAAATACCAGATTTCGCTAAAATATTTACCTTTTTCTAATAATAAGCAATTTTGCATATCAAAATTTTGGGGTAAAATGGCTATATTTTTTTATTATAGATAACTTTTAAAACAATGTTAATGCAATTCAATTAAATTCACAAAAATACAAAAGAGGATTTGCTTTTAAAAATTTACTTTTTTGCAAATTTTAAAATTATTTTTTTAGCAAAGTGTTTCCCTTAAGGCCACTAGCATTTGGTATAAATTTGGTTTGGGTCCTATGTCCCGGTTTTTAGATTTAGCAATTTCAAAATATTATCTACGCCTGTGCCCTGGATATATTTGAAATAAATACAATTTATGTAATAAATATACATGCATTTGAATCACCGATTACACCCTACAAAGCTAATATTAGGTCGTCTATAAATTAAATATGGTGCCAATTATAGAATACTGTAGCAATGTTAGAAGCAGCGTAAGTTGTAAATTACAAGAAAAGAAATATTTAAAATAAACAGGCCTGATTAAGGACTTAAAAAATAAGCTGTTGAATTTTTTATCCGGATGGAGCCATCAAAATAATTGAAGTAATTGTAACCGTTGCTTTGCATCCACTTTGGGACTGGGGTAAGTTGGGTTAAATAGTCATATTTTAGCCTCAGGAATATCAGAGACACTCCAACAGACATCAGACCCCAAATAACACCTCTTTTTTAATAAAAAGTAATTAAAATGTTTATTTTTTAATATAAATTTACTCATTAAACTTTAAACAAATTGCATAAATAGAAAAAAAAATCAAATAAAATAAAATAGGTAAATATTTCAGTTATTAAAAATAAATGTAAACAAAAAAAACGCAACTACAAAAATTATTTCAAATATTTAAACCTTTACATGTATGCTACAAATAAAAAAAAACATGTGTATGCAAATTTTAAATATCAATATCTGCTAAAATATTTAGTTGCACCTGGAATAGCTGTGTGCAACTAGTGGATAAATTGAATAACTAATTTTGCCAATTTTGAGAGATGCCAAAAGTGTAAGTCATAAATGAATAATGGAACAAATATAATGGCATTCACCAACAATTTAATATCAGTTATGCACAATTTAAAATCTGTTTGATATTAAAAATCATAGGGGCATGATGCATTTAAATATTTGTGAAAGATATAAAATATTTTTTTAATTGGCACTGGCTAAATGACCACCGGCGATTTAGCGTAATTATAAGCAAAAAAACCGCCGTCCTGCGGTCTTATCTATTTACGTATATGAAAACGCCGAAAATATTATTTATTTGGTTTTATTGGCGTTTTTCACTTATTTTATTGGTAGATGCCGCCATTCGGCGGTTTTGTTTTGTAAAAGTTATTAAACACCACCAAAAAATAGTTAAAGTTAACCTATCTTTAATATTTATTTGTTTTATTATTAACTTAATCTAATATTATTTTTAATATTGATCAACAAACAAAAATAAAACTGGGAGATACGTTTGACACCTACGAACATTCTTGTTGATGCTTATCATCAGTAAAAAAATGTAGATCCTTTTAAAATAGAAACGCCAGGCGTATTTCAGCGGCAAGAAAAAAACTGACCGTTTCTTAGAACTAAAACTAAAGTATTACCAAAAAGTATACATGTATTGAGGGTAAAACAAACTGTGAAATTATCAGTAAAAGGAAAAAAGTAAAATATAAATATTTCATAAACACCGCCTTTTGTTATCACATTATTAAGATTTTAAAAAAGTAATTTTAAGTTGGCCCAGCCAGGGTTACGAGTGTTAATACGTAAGCCACAGGTTCCGAGTTAGAATTTGGGATAGGTAACTAACTTTTTTTCTTTTTATTTTTTTTTCTTGATATTTTTTTACATTTTTTAAATTTTAATTTCCTATTGTTCATAATTTAATTTTCAGACAAATAATTTTCCACTTTTTAAGAATTTTCAGTTATATTTCATTGCTAACATTTATGTTGACGATAACGCCCTGATAAGTTATTCCTTCGCCTGTCCTGTCTGACAAAAATTTTTATAGTGTTTTTTGGTGTTGTAAAATTTTTGATCCATCTGACGAAATAGTTTTGTAATGTGTCTTTTTAATTATAGGCATTTGATAAAGTGACACTCCAGCCACGAAACATTAGGATAAAGTTAATAGTGGTCTTATTTGCCTGTCCCCATTTCGCTATAATACAAAATTCAACACCAAAATAAATAATTAATAGGGTTGGATTAAATTTAACTATTATTCTGCGGTTTTTAATAGTTTTTATAGGCAAAACCGCCGGAGGGCGGCATCTACCGATAAAATAAGTAAAAACCGCCGGTAATAACAAACTAATTAACATTAAATTTCATAAAATATATAAAACCGCCGGACGGCGGTATTTCTTATAATTAAGCAAAACCAACGGCGGTCGTTAAGCCAGTGTCTTTTTATCACACATTTTTATCTTTTGTTTCATTGTATAACACTATTATATGTAAGTTTACAGGGTAAATCTTAACATATACGCATAAACTTGAATATTAAAATAGAAAGTTGGTAATTTGTTTTTGAAAGGTTATTAATTAATTTAAATAAAAAATAAACCAGAATTCCTATAATGGACACTAATAATTTGTATACCACTTAATCAGTTCAGTTCTCATTGTAATAGTGAATAGATGTGCGAAAAGATTTCTGCTCAAGATTTTAATAGTGAGAAAATGTCGGTATCAGTAATTGAAAGTGTGAGTGGAAAAGATTTAATAGCCTACAAAAATTTTACAGAAATATTTGCGCCCCGTTTACCTTTACGATTTTATTGACCCCAAGATCCCTGCGCCCCATTTACCTGTTCAATAAAACTTTAGTGAAGGCCTTGCGCCCCGTTTACCACCGCCGATCAAATTACTAGTACCCTCTTTTTCCAGTATTATTTATTATTTTTCCTCAGAATACACATCCATTTTTTATTTAAATATTGGTCATTGTGTTGACTAAGTTTTTTAAACTTTTTTAGTATATAATAAGAGTGAAACTTATTTTTTAAGTTTATGAATATAGATTTAAAATCACCTCCAATATTTTGTAAATAAATTTCCTTCTTTCATTTAATGATCAATATACAAAGCTTTGTTAAAAAGAAAACATCTGAGGTTACTATAATGACGCTTCTACTAGTCAAAAAGTTAAAAGAAAATATTTTTTAAAATATTTTTAAAAAAGTACTCATATTAAACCAGGCTAAATTAATTAAAGAAATGTTAACAAAACTAATACACTTTTATACATGATTTTTGGGGTTTAATTTTTTGTTGCGTTTTGTGTGGACTAGTTCTTCGTACTTAACTTTATCACCCAATGTACATAGTACTAAAGCTTTAATTCAGTACTTCGTGGTCTATCATAAAGTAAAAAGTCCATTACCAAAATATACATAGAACTGTATTTTGTACGTATGCTATACAATTATCACAGTGACCAATTTAAGGAGGTGTTTCATGTTTTAAGGTGTAAAATAATTCTATTATTTTATAAAGTGGACACCATCATTATGAACTTTTAATGTGGATTTTTTGGCAAAAAAGATATAGTTATGGGCCATGACATAAAGAATCCACAGAATGTCACACTAAAAATAAATGTGTGCCAAATAGTACATGTCAAAATTTAAAAAAATCCAGAGAAAAAATAAATCAGACATATTACCAATATACAAAACAAAAATAAAATTTTAGGTTTTAACTTATTGCTGTTGACTAACACTTATCAACAAATCTAGTGAATATTTTACTTCAAATATATTTACGACAGGATGTTTAAAGAGTGACACACATTCCTAATACATGTAAAAGGCCACTTCATAAATATCTTTATTGCTTCTCTGTTACTTATACAAACAAACATTTAAATAAGTGTGGCGTTAACACTAGCTTATATTTCAGCAAATATGTTACTTTTTAAAAACTTGAAGTTGTTAAATAATGTAAAGTAAATCATTTTGTTTTAGTATACCACCCTTTAAAATTAAAAAAGGTATAGGTGGGCCCATATTTAATTCATTCTGAAAGCGATGCCGCCAAGTACACAAAAAATGATAAAGTAAACAAACCTTTTCGAATGCACATAGCCTCGGACAGAGCCTGATTACATATTTTTAGATAAATAATAAAAATACATTGCTAAAACACGTATCACCTACTTACAAAACTTTCTCTTGTTTTGCCTTTGCCTATTATAAAACCGGTGGCACGTGGCGTGGTACTAGAAACTCGTCGGGTTAAATATATTTTGCTGTAATAAATCATTGATCATAAAAGGGTTTCTTAACTTTATCATTTTTTGGGTACTTGGCGGCATCGCTTTCAAAATGAATTAAATTTGGACCCATCATTAGTTTTCTGGATTCTTTTATTTATTCTTTATATGTAACGCAAGAGTTATCGTAAGTATGACTATTAAAAAAATGGGTTCTAGATTTAGTTTAAGTTTCTAAATGATCCTCGTGGTATAAACTAGGCTACTGTTAACAGTATTAATATAGTACAGAGATTTTTTCATATCCAGGGCGGGCTACCAAAGATAATACAATTTAAACAAATACAAAATTCCAAATAAAGTAAACTGCACACCAATATAAAAAAATCCGTTAAAGCTTTATCATAATAAAATTAAATTGATACCAGTCGATACCGAAAAAAGCTACCGACTGCTTGATCATATTAATATAAAAAAATAGTTTTAATAAAACAGATAAAATAAAGGTGGTTAAAACTTTTTAATTATTTTTAATGTAAAATGTTTATTTTAGATAAAAAAAACAAAAGGAATTATGTGTTTTTAATTACCTTCCTTCCAGAAACCGTCTGTTTTAAAAGCGAATAAATACTTTTTCCGTAAATTTGATTAAATTCTATTTTCAAGTTTCGCAAAATTAGTTGCTTTTTCCTAAAATTAGAAGATGTTTAGACGTGCTTTATACTTAGGTCTTGCATACAACATTGTAGAGTGAAACAATTTCAGCTGGCTATAGTTTTTCTTGAAAAAAAACCATAGATTTGGCAAAATTTGGGATCAATCAAACATTGGCAGGATTAGGTTTTAAATTCTATATTAATTAATGTATGAAACCACATACCAATGTGAATTATCTTAAGCGATCTTGCATAATGATGAGGTTTAGAGTAATATAATTAGCTTCCAAGAAAGTGAATATTCCATACTTTGCCTCATTTAATGCCTGTTAATATCAATTTTGTTAAATTATGATTTGCACACATAAGTTATACTTAATTTAAGGAATTACTTACCACCAATTTAGTATATGGTAAATTTTAATAATTTAGTAATTTATGAAAACATTTTAATAACTATTAACTTAATATTAAAAAATTCTACATAGCAATTTAAACTAAAACTATATTTTATCGCCTTAAATAAATAATACATGTATTTATAAATTTTACATTAGTGTGCTTAACAAATAAAGAACACGGCCGATCTGATTATGTAAATAAAAGGTTGTCAAAATTAACACCATAAATTTTAAATGTTACGGTTAACTACTTTTTTGGATAACCATTTTGGAGTACAGTTATGAATTTGCATAAAAACTGAATTTATTAGTGCTAATTAGCTTAGCTTTAAATGGAAATAAATAAATACCTTTCAAAAGTTCTTTGTACTAACAGTTATGGATTCAATTAAAATTTTAACGGTAAAATGCAATTTTACTTTATAGCAAAAGAGATACTTGACTGGATATTAATAAAGATCGTTAAAGATAAACTAGTTTGTGCAAAAATATCTGGATCAAGAATATTTTCTCTTTATATTATGTATGTAACAATACATAACAATGCGAAAATAAGAGTAAAGAATAAACATATAAGAGAGCCATGCCATAAAGTCAACCTCTCCAGCCAGCAATATGTATTATTAAAATATTGAAAGACACATTTCAATGTAGGGTCTTTTTGCCACTATTCTTCTATTTATATAGAACTGGGTTTTAAATATGTGTTGAAAAATGCAACTTTTCAAAACAAAGAAAATAATAGCTCACAAAACTTTAAAAAGCATTGTTTTGTCGGAAAATATAGCCCTATTCGTATAGAAATCACAAACTAGTTAGCGCCAGTCGGGTATTATTATTTAGTCCAGTGATCAGTTGCCCACTGGTCACCAGACATATTTGTAAAATCTGATTGGCGCTAGTTTGTGATTTTTCTACGAACCGACCTTTAATATCTCTATTAATTACTAGTCTCCTATATAGTAATTCATATTACCCTTAAAAGTATTTTATTGATATAGATACTTTTATTGTAAACTTGCCAACAAAACAAAAAGTAAAGCAGAAAAAATCAAATAAATTAACAAGACCGGAGAGGAATTACAACTAAATAATTAGATTTTTATGGGCCATAAAAATATTAAAATTATTATTGATCTGCTTTGTTTTTAATACCTAATTAAATTGTACCTAATAAATAAATTAAAACTAAATACCCTTTTTGAATAAAGTAATACTGTAGTACTTACTGTAATAATAATAGATATGTATAAATTTATAATATTTATAAATACACTAAAACCTGCTTTTATTTCTAAATGTATACGAACAAATTGTAGTTTTAATGAAGGCGCTATTTGATAAAATAAAAACCTTTAAATACCTTTTTTGCTTTTATTTTGCAGATAATTTTTAAGAAGGACTTAAAATAAATAAAATTATTAAATTTTTCATTTAAAACCAGAAATTCGTAATACCAGTCAAATAAGGACTTGGAAAAATAGTTGTTGGTGGTACTTTAAAATATATAATAAAAACATTCGATACGATAACAAAAATTTGGAACTACTAAAAAACAACAGCAAATCACTAATCAAAGTAAATGGGCTAAAATACCTATAAAGTTAAGACCATATTTATTTCATTCTGAAAGCGATGCCGCCAAGTACACAAAAAATGATAAAGTAAACAAACCTTTTCGAAAGCACATAGCCTCTGACAGAGCCTGATTACATATTTTTTAGATAAATAAATAAAAACATTGCGAAAACACGTATAACGTACTTAAAAAACACCGTCCTATTTCGTCTCTGACCTGCTATAAAACTGTGGCACGTGGCGTACTCGTCGGGTTGAATATTTTTTGCTGCAATAAATCATTGTTTACAATAGCGTTTATATACTTCATAATTTTTGTGTACTTGGCGGCATCGCTTTCAGAATGAAATAAATATGGTCTTAATTTTACCTACTAGCTTATAAAAGGTATTTAAAAATTAAACTTTAACAATTACAATAACAATTAAAATTGTCATTCTCGGCAGCGCAGCGTTCAGAGTACCTCACCCGTACCCGGGTAGCCCAAGGTCGAATCCCCTGCCGGCAAGACATAAGGTGCTACAATGCAAAAACAGCATGTGTCAGCAGTCAGTGGCATAGCGTGCCTTAAAGGGGCCCCATATCACAATACGTTTGGGGGCCCAAAAACAAAATTATTGAAGATCAAAAACAAAAAATACTACTTTTCAAACAACATTGTTTTTCTTATTTCAGCATATTTTTTTCACTGGTAGTAAAAATTTTGAAGACCAAAAAAAATCCCTACTTTCCAACCAACATTGTTTTCACCTCCTATTTTTTTTTTTGCTTACACACGTTTGGGGGCTCCTGTAGCCCGGGGGCCCGGATCATTAGTACTGCTGATACGGCGGTAGTTATGCACCTGGTGGCAGTGCTTCAGCAACGTTGACTTGGAAAAGATGTGTTAAACATCTAATAACCCGGCACCTAAGGTACTCTGGTACTTAGGCGGGTTCGTTAGCTGTCACAAAGAATAAAACTACTGAATTTTAAATAATAAATGGTTTCATATTTCTTTTAAAAAATGAAAATACTATTAAACATGGTTATTTTTAAGCATTAGCATTAATCTTTTTAAATTGCCTTTTATTTTGAAACAAATTTATAAGTGTCTCATAAATTTAACATAAATATAAACCTTCTTTTAACATAAAAACCAAAACAGAAAGTTGACACTATAAATAAGGATATTAACAGGTTTATTGCTCTAATTCGGATTAGACTTGCCTATTTGCATAAAAACTAAATCAATGAATACCAAAAATATGGTAATTTATTAAGTTTTATTATAACCGCCTTTAAATATGTAAAGCTAGTATTTTAATATTATTTGTCTAAAAAAACAGCAAAATATCGATCAACAGCTGTTTTGAAATGCAAAATAATTATAAGATAAACTTTGGAGTAAAAATTTTTGATACTTAAGTAACTAAAACATTATTTTTTATCTTGTAATCAATATAATTAATGAATACTTATGGTTATTGAAAAAAGCATTGGGTCCTTTCCCGTTTTCTATACTTAATAAAATAAATAATAAAGTAGTTGGAAAAATTTATATGTATAGCTATAGTACTTTATATGTATGACAGACAACTAGATTTAACCAGTGTTTTTTTATTGGGTAATTGCCTCAGTATTTATAAGCTCATTAACCAAAAACAAATTAGGAACTTTTAATATAAATGATTATATAAAAGTATGTTTTTTTTATACAAAGAGCTTTATAATGTATGGAATAATTAATTGAACATTAGCTTACCTAACGGTTAAGCGCATTATTGAAAAACCAAAAGTGTTAAAACTTTAATGAATGTTTATTTTATTGTAGAATAAATAGCTTTACAACTAAGAGGATTAACTTTTAATTAAAATACCAATTATTTAGACAAAATATATTATATTTTTTAATTAAAATGGTAGACAGCTAAATAACATATTTTGAGAATTTAAACCCTAATTCTTCTTTATGAGAACAGGTGTAAATTTTTAATAAACTTAAATTTAATTTGATAATTTAAACATTTTAAAATTTGGATTATCAATAAATCCATGTTATGATACGTAATGTTAAATAAAAATACACAAAAGAAATTTTTTTTTAATGTGCAATAAAACAAAAAATTTATTGGAAGGACAATGTTAAAAAGAAACAATGATATTGGAAATATTGTCGGCATACTGGAAATATAAGACAAGGGTCAAAATTTTATAATTTACAGCAATTTATTTTAAATTACTAAATAATTAATTTTATACAATGCGTCCCAGCATAGATGTAACAAGAAAACAAATGGAACAAACATTTTAAAAGTTTAAAACAAAATTGTGGAAAAACTGCTCGCATGATCCAAAACTAAGAAATACAAAATTTTATTCCGATTGGTATGGCAAGTTATGGGTAAAAATATAGAAAATGCCCAGGAGTTAACTATTTTGTTTTTAAGAATGAAACAATTGTATAAGTAACTGTAGAGAATAAAATTTTATATCAAAATTTAAAGTTACAGCATAAAAGTAAAATAAAAATGGTATTGTAATTTTTTACATTAAACATTATTACTCAAATAATGGACAAAAGGAAGCAAAAGTTAAAAGAACATATATTAATTTCCAATATCTTGTTAAAATTCGTTGCCTTAATAAAAAATATACAAAAATAATATTTTTTACTTTAATTTTTGACATAAAACTTTATTCTCTTCAACATATACTAATACAACTTTGTCATATTTTTAAAAATAAAGATAGTTTACTCCTGGTCACATTTTTAGTTATAGGTCCCCTATATTTTACCAATCGAAGTGAAATCTTGTTTTTATTAGTTTTAGATCATGAGACCAGTTTTCCCAAAAGGACGTTTACAATTCCATAATTTTAGGTTCATTTGTAGTCTTGTAACATCTATCATTGGACACACTCTATTTTCAATATTACTTTTTTTATTCCTAATATACATACCTAATATACATATTTATAATTATATATTTTTAATAATATTACGGTAATTTGGCTACAAAAATTAAAATCGCATATTTTTGCTTTGGTCACTTTTGCATTATCCCCACGATATAATTTTAATGGAAAAAAATACTACGACTTTAGTCAGGTAAATACTTTCAATGAATCTTATTTATACATAATAAAAAAAAATACGATTTTCAGATAAAATGTATTAAGGATGGTTATAGCTATATACATATACATTTATTTTTAGTAAACATGTTGTTAAAATTATTTGTAAAGTATTAATTTAAAAATGAAATTTAAAATAAAACTTTGCATTATTTATTTAATAGTAAATAAAAATAGTTTTAATTTAAAAAAAAAAAAAATATTTTTTTATTTTAATACTTACCAAAAAAAATCAAACTTAACGTATTTTATTTAAAATTCAGCGTCCACACTGAAATCCTAAGGATCTCCAAAAAGTAAATCCAAAAATTTGCACTCGCGTATCATTATCGAAAAAGTTGAACATGCTCGACAGTCACCAACCATCGCCCATCGTTCACCGCGGTCACACGACGACTGATCTTGAGCCATGGGATAATGGTAAAAGAAATACCGGAACGATGGTAAATGAAGTCCCGCATGATAGAAAAAGTGTTTTTAAAGAAAGAGCTCAGCTGCCCCGATTTTCCTATAGGTACTGAGGTTCTTCTCTAAATACACGTGATCTATAATTGGGGCTACTCATATTTTATTTAATACCATCCCATCCGACCATGGGAAGATGTACGAAACGACTAACCATAACCATACATATGGTAGGTCTATATACGACACGAATGGCATGGTGGGGCGCTGTAGGCCTTTTCTTTCAATTATTTGGGGTTCCTTTGTTAGAAAATTCGTGTACCTGGAGCTTTAATCAGAAGCTTACAGGGGCAATTTCAGGGTTGCCAGATTTTTGAGTTAAAAGCAACATAAAATCACAAGAAAACGGTGTTGTTTTGCGTTAATATCTAGAAATAAACATTCGAATCAATCAAAATTTTAAATGGCATGGCATAAAACTAATAAATACAAAATGTTACTTTAATTGGTATTATACAGGGCAAGTTATAACTAAAAACATAAAACATTTCCAGGAACTATTAAACTACTTGTGTTTTAAAGAATAGAAGAAAATTGTATATAAGTAAATGTTGTTGAATTGAATTTTATGTCAAAATTTAAAGTTGAAGCATGAGAGTAAAAACAAACAATTTTCAATTTTTTCCTTACAATAACGTACATTTAATAATTGACAAGAGGGAACAAAATTTAAAAGAAAATTTAATTATTTTAAATATTTTGATTAAAATTGGCTGCCTTAAGCCAAGTATTTTAAAAACTGTTATTGCATAATAAAAAAAATACAATTAACTTTAAAATTTTGTCATAGAATTTAATTTTTTGCAACAATAACTTATACAATTTTGTCCTATTTTTCAAAATAAAGATACTTCTACTGTTGGTCATTTTTCATATTTTTAGTTATAACTCGCTCGGTATATTACCAATCGGAGTAAAAATTTTGTATTTATCAGTTTGGGACCAAGCATACCAATTAAAAATACAGTTTAAAGACCTTTAAAAAATATTACATTTATAATGATTTTCTCTAATAGTTTTGGAAAATATGCACTTTAAAATCTTAATGTGTTAGACATGTAACGAGATTATTTTCTAGATTTAGATGGTCATATTTTCAAAACTATAGGGGATGAATACATCAAATTTGGTATATTTGCTCAAGCTCTTTGAAATATTTCTGCAATGGTAATATTATATTACAGGGTTTAAAAAAATCCTGATGATGGTCATATTTTTCAAACTATTCAAAAATAAATATTAAAATTGTTGTACTCCTTACAGATTTTAAAGACACCTTTCAGCTGATAATAAAATTTACAGGAAGTTTTACTTTAAAAGACCCAACTTTGTGTTATGACTTTAAAATGAAAGTAAATGGGAAAAACAGAGGTACGGCTACGTGAGAATCTCTAAAACTTTCCTATTTAGATTTTTATTTTATCTCCTATATCAAGCAAGTGTCTGGACAAATTGACAAAATTTGAAAAGCCCTCTGTATTTTTAAAACAAATCAAGTGAGCCATAATTTACTTCCATCACTAATCTGGTTTAAAAAATATAAATTATTGCAATAAAATTTGTTCTATTATTTTTAGTAATTTAAGTTTTTAGTGCCAAAATTTATAATATATTATTTTTTTAGATAACATGTTTGAATAAGCTTTCTTCCATAAACTAAAAATTACTAATTTAACTTAAAAAGTATGGTACTGTGCCGTTGGTAGAGCATTTTTTAAAGGTGAGTCTAGTCAAGCTCAAAATAATATAATTAATTCCCAGGGCGCGCCGCCGAGAGGGCGTTAAAGGCGGTACAAACAACCGGGGCCCGGACTGAATGAGAGGGCCTGCGCGGGATGAAAAACGTAAATGGAGGAATAAACTAATGCCAGTTTTTGCTCTGCAAGGTTTTTTAAAAATTTTAAAAAGTAATGTCTACAATATTAGTTTGGATGAAGTGAGAACCTTTTTATTTACGGTGACATCTTTTTTCAATAATTAAGGGGACCCATACTTTTACTTGACCCGGCAAGGCTCTCGGCGGCCCTGTCAATTCCCAGAGTAAAATATGGTACCTATTTATTGGTGCAGTTGCAGGTTGTTGTTATAGTGCTGATATACAATTTGTAAACTAAAATGACTCTGTTGCTCAAAGAGATTTTAACTTATTATTCTTACAGCTATACTTTAGGCACTTTTAGTTAAGGAAAACACCTAAACAAAAAAATAAACTGTGGTTAAAAAGTCAGTAACCATAGTTACTTTCCAGGTATTTTTATAAATATAAAATGACCAGATTACAGGAAAAGTATATTACATTGCAAGTGTGGAAAATGACTAATTTCCCACGAGTGGAAATGTTGTTATACGAAGCGTCAGCCGAGTGCGACGAACCTCGATTGTAAGAAAGTCATTTTCACACAAGTAATGTACACTATTTTTACTACGACCACAAATTATTTACAAAATAAATAAATTTGTCACCACAAAAAAAAATAAAACAGTTAAAAACTTTGCAAAACCAGTGTGATATGTATATAATTTTCCTTGCTTATAGTATACTGTTTGACAATATTTTTATATTGAAAATCACCTACTAAGTAACCTTGTATACTTTTTATTATTCTAAAATTCAAAACAACACAGATACACACAAAATATTGCATGTTTTTTTTTCAATATACATCCTGATAATTCCAAATTTATTTTAAATAACAATATGACAGCGATGACAGCTGTTTTTGTTCTCGCTCACGTGACGCATGTATACGTTCTTTCAGAATGAAATTATAGCATATATCACACTAGTGTTGTAAAGTATTTTGCATCACTAGTGTGCAAATAGTATATTACATTACAAGTGTGGAAAATGACTAATTTCACACGAGTGGGAATATTGTAGCACGAGGCGTTAGCCGAGTGCGACAAACCCACGAGTGTAAGAAAGTCATTTTCACACGAGTACTGTACACTATTTTTCCTACGACCACAAATTATTCACCAAAAAATAAATACATTAAAGTTTGTCTGTTCAGAAAAAATAAAAAACAATTGAGAACTTTGCAACACTACACTGAGAGAAATTTCTAGCAACCATAATTAAAGTTTTAATAATCATAACTAAATTATCTCAGTTAAATAGGGGACAGATAAGATCAGTTAATGTCATAATTAAAGTTGACTTTCTACTTCCAAATTAGTTACTATAACTAAGTCGGCTTAATAACCGAAAAATATCTGATATGTTAGCGACCATTATTTGGCATTGGTAGTGTGGTTATTAAAGTCGTCTAGTTACCGCTGTTAGTCCATGACATTATGGTAATTAAGTCATTTACTTTTTACTGCTCAATGGACTTAGTTGTGACTGATATTCAATCTTATTATCAGTATTACTATATCAATATTATGGTAATACCTAAGCTTTAATTAAAGTAGCAAAAAATGTAGCTTGCTGGAATATACAGGGTGTCCGGAAAGGTGAGGTCAAAAATGATAGGGGTGGTAGAGTGAGCCAAAATAATGTTAGTACTTCATATAAAAAAAGAAGTTCTATCGCGCTTCCTTAGGGAGTTATGAGGTTTAAAGTTAGAATATAAAAATAGTATTTCATTAATAATCTTTGAACGGTTGCCACAATAATAATGATATTTAGGCATTTAAATTAACTCGTACCAATGCTTTTTTCCATAGGCAAATGATGCGCGTAAGTCATAATTATACAGGTGAGACGAATTTTTCGTTTATTTAATGCATTTCTTACAGAGGTAAAAAATTACATTTTGGTTTGACCGTATAATTTCTCTATCAGTTTTGTACAAAAAAGGTATACTTTATTTAAATTGATACCGTGAACCGTTTTTCATATAAACGCATTTTAAATCCAGACATACCCCCATTTTGTATGTAATAAAAATCAATTTTTTGAGAAAATTATTAAAATATGGTAAAATTTTTAAAAAACAGTCTTTATTTGTGTTATAAAGTTTCAAAGGCCTTTAAACACCATTTTTAACCACATTTTAATATTTTCCTCAAAAATGGATTTTTTTGTTATATACAAAATAGGGGTATGTCTGGTTTTTAAAATGCGATTTTATGAAGAATGGTCCAAGATATCGATTTACATAAGGTATACCTTTTTGTACAAAAATGATGAAGGAATTAAACGGTCAAACCAAAATGTCAAATTTTTAATCTCTGTAAAATATGCATATAATAAACGAAAAAATTCGTCTTACCCTGTATAATTATGAATTGCTGCGCTATTATTTGCCTTTGGAAAAACAGTGGTATGAGTTTATTTAAATGCCCAAATATAATTATTATTGGGGCAACCGTTTAAAAGTTATAAATGAAATACATTTTTTTTTATTATAACTTTAAACGTCAAAAATTCCCTAAGAAAGCGCGATAGAACTTTTTTTTATATGAAGTACTAACATTATTTTGGCTCATCTATCACTTCTACCATTTTTGACCTTACCTTTCGAGACACCCTGTATAAGCCTTAGTTATTGTAGTATATGGTTAGTTCCTGTAGCAAATTAAATTTATAAAATATATATGGTCAAGGGAGTATATGGAGGAGTATTAGGAATTAAAATCTATAAATTTGTATGTATATGTATGTATTACGAGATAAGTGTGATAAGTGGATGAGGTAGGTTTTTTTTTTGGCTTATTATTTTTACCAACGCCATTTGACTGATAAACGAGTAAAAATATATATTTTTTTAAACCAAATATTTTATTCCGTTTTTTTATGTTTGTGGTTTGTTTTAGCGTTGTGCAGTTTAATAATGGCCAACAAACGTACTTTAACGGAATGGGGCTTTAATCAAAGTGCTTTAAAAGCTTTTAAAACTAAGCATTAAAAAGGATTTGCAACTTCCTCATTAATAATGGTAATTATTTATTCTTTTATTTTTGCGATTAAAATTGGGTTACTGGGCGAACCATTTCCTCTTCCGTGGCTGGGCGGGGTAAAACCATGGTAAAGTAAATGTCTAGACATTAAAGTGGGTTCATTACGTTTTGCTTGACAAAATTTGAGCAGTTTCCGAATTTTTATTATAAAATAGGCATTCCAAATAGCACATAAAAAAGCGAAATATTCACGTTTTGCAAAAATATAACTGTTAAATAATTGCCATTTATGACTGAACATTTAAAATTTTAAAAACTTGTGTCCGCAAAACCTATTGAACCTGCTTTAATTTCTGGACATTCACTTTACATCGTCTTTTACCATGGGCTTACCCCGCCCAGCCACGGAACAGGAAAAGGTTCGCCCAGCACACAATTCACTTCGCGGTCTCGAAAGTTTGTTGATTCATAAATAAATAAAAAAACGATATTTTCTTGCTCCCTTGAAGGGTTTATGTCAGTAACTGCCTCTAGAACAAGTGAGTATTTTTTTTAATCGAAAAATAAATAATTACCAAAATTAATTAAGAAGTTGCAAATCTATTTTAATGCTTACCTTTAAAAGCTTCTATAACACTTTGTTTAAAGCCCCATTCCTGTAAAGTACGTTTGTAGGCCATTATAAAACTGCATAACGCTAAACCAAACCTAAAAACATAGAAAAACGAAATAAAATATTTGGTTTTTAAATAAATTAAGATTTTTACACGCGCCATTTTGGAATCAGTCAAATGCCGTCCGTAAAAATAATACGCCAAGAAAAACCTACCATCCCACACCACACGAAGCACAAAACTGAAATCGTTGATCGTTGCGCGTGTTTTGGAAGACTTTCCGTTGACGAGCGCTACCGAAGTATATCGATTTTTAACGATTCATATCTAGCTAAATTACTTTAGTTAAGATTATTAAAGGTGCCTACTTGTAATACCTGAATATCTAATAGTATTAGGAAGGTCTTTGTCTGCCTTTATTAATGGAAACTTTATTTGATGCATTTAATAAACACAAATAATAAACTTAATTACCACAATTAAACCGCAACATAATAGTAAATCTGGTAAGATTTTATTAACACGTAAATGGATTGTAACTAAACCAACTAGTTAGTGTTATGCAGAAATTTATTAACAGTAATACCTTGATTTCAGAAAGACAACTTTAATAGTTCTCGAAAGATCAATTTAATATCATTATTAAAAAAATAGCTATGATACCTAAAAATAAAAGAATGGTTATTAACGAAGCAACTGAAAGGTAGTTTAATTAACTGTTTTCTTTCAGTGTAGGGTGATATTTACTTTGCAACACTAGTGTGATATATACTTTTCCTCACTGCTATATTATACTGTTTTGACAATATTTTTACATCGAAAATCACCTACCTAGAAGCATTATACAACTTTTATCATTTTGGAATTTAAAAAGGCCCTCACTTAATAAAAATTGTATGGTTTTGTTAGGTAATAACGCTAATAGTTTAATACGGTTTTCTGCTATTATAAGGGGTTTTTAAAAATTATCGATTCTTACATATTTTAGACACTCTTCTAAATAAAACGTAAGTGGTGCATATCCAAAATATTCCGTTTTTTAAAAAATATCAGTAAATAAACTTACGGGATCGGGGAGTGAAAAGGGGTGCTGGGTGGGGTAAAATTGGTAAAACGAGTTAATGAAACTGAACATCACATGTAAAACTAAGTAAAAATAACAGTTTTTCCTCATATTTTTAAGAAAAATATGTATTATTGTTGTGCTAACAATAACAAGCCATTAATGCACTTTTAAGAACTATATTTCATAAAAGTAAACTATTCAAAAATACACAAAAGTACAATTTAGTCATCTTAACAGAACTGTACCACCACGGCTAATCACCGCGCCAATAGTCGAATGCCTGAGTCACTAGATTTATTAATTTATGACAATCATGCTTAGGCAACCAATTATATTTTTCGTAAATTTTAATAAATATAAAATAAGATGATTTTCGCTAATTTGGGTTCTACCGTTTAAGGTAAATAAAAAGTTTTTTTTTACTGTCACTACAATAAATATGTCACTTGCAAAACCAATAGCAGTTTTTAGAATGACATCATAATATGTATCACACCAGTGTTGTAAAGTACTTTGCAACACTAGTGCTGTAAAGTACTTTGCAACACTAGTGTGATATAACGCATTTTCTATGCATGAAATCAGTGTGCTATTTGCTATTTTCACAAGTGGTCGTAGGAAAAATTATTTTCAAAATAATTCCGTCATATTATCAGTTTTAATTAGCTAAAAATTCAAAGAGGAAAATTTCTACAGGTTTTCATTTGACAGGTAGACATATTTCTCTAGGGTGCATTTCACAATAGAGTATATATTTAAAAAAAAACATACGTCACTGTCAAAATTTTGTTTTCTAAAAAAGCAAAAACCATCAGTTTAAACCAGACCTGTCTGTTTTTTACGATCATACATGTTATAAAAGTTCCCTTTAATATTTTGTATATTAATCTACTAAAAAAATATTCTGAAAGAGTTTAAAATCATGAGTATTTTGACAACCCTGCTTCTCGTATTTAAAAAATTGGCGGGAGAATATTAAAGCTTTAGGGTTGTCCGGTGTCTGGCAAAATGGTTAAATATATCGCGTGGCCGATTTATTATATTTAAATTGTGACCATTAAGGGTAGTTGTTTTCTACGTTTTGAACTACGGGATGTTAAAAAAATTAATGAGCCCATTCATTTTTTTGTAATTTGGAAAACGCACCCTCTGCTCCAGAATACTTATTAAAAATCCAGTGTCGTCCACTTTAAGGTTAATATGTTTTAAGAAATAAATGGTAACCCCGTAGTTCAAAAACTAAGACGTTTAGGACATATGTTTATATACAGTTTTTTTTTTTTAATTTTCATTTTAGAGTCACCCTGTTACCCTGTATATTACTATGGATGTATTTTAATGAACAACGACAATATTCCCAATTTTCATAATTCACATCAAAAATTATACATTAGGCCATGTAAACAAATCAGTTAACAGTTTTTTTGATTGACTTGATTATTGTAGTAGTTTTTACCTTACTTTTTAAAAGTAGATTTTGCTAATTTACCTATTATTAAATTAATAAAATAAAACAAAATATATACTTTGTTCATAGTCACTTTAATTGAATATTTAGCCGTGACAGCTGTTTCGTAGTACAACTACATTTTCAAACGTACTGACAAACTAAAATTTTGTTACTTATATATAAACAGTAATACCTAATAAAAACATATTTTTTAAAACAGTTTTAAAATCAATATGGTACAGTTGTAAAATTTAAAGATTTTATTGCTATATTTTATAAAAGTTTTACAAGGGGTAGATTTCCTAGGTCAATCTGTGTGTTAAGCAGATGTACATTCTGTTTTTTATGTTTATAGATTTCAATATTTTCTAATATATCTAGTTTTCGCCCTTTTGTTCTACATGTAATATTTTTAGGGTATTGATTTCTGGAAATTTGTGTCCGGTTTCCAGAAAATGGTTTGCGAAATTTGATGTTGTTTTCCCTAACCTATAACATGAGTTATGTTCTTTAAACCTAGTTTCGAAATTTCTTCCCGTTTGTCCAATGTAACAGCTATTACACTCTTCACAAGTAAGCTTATAAACTCCTGATTTTTTAAATTTATTTTGTTTATCTTTCACATTAAATATCATGTTTGATAATCGATTTGATGGTTTATGTGCTATTTTCTGGTTTTGTTTAGACAGGGTGTTCGAAATTTTTGTGATATTTGGCCAAAATAAGTTAGGGTTTTAAATGGTTGGTTTTGTTTTTCAGGTATTTTTGGGTAAATTTGGTTGAGGGTGAGTTGTTTACGTTTCTTATTAATTATAGAGTTTATTAAGGGTGGTGGATAACCATTGTTTTGAGCGATGTTTTTATAGTGTTTAATTCTTTTTCTAAATTTTCTTTGGAAAGTGGAATGGAAAATGCGCGATGTATCATTGATCTGTATGCTGACATTTTGTGGGTAATTGGATGTAAAGAATCATTAGGTATTGTAATATCAGTAAAAGTTGGTTTTCTATAGATATCAAAATTTATGGTTCCGTAGTTAGTTTTTGTTATTTTAAGATCTAAAAAGTTAATGGAGTTTTGTTGTTCTATTTCCAAAGTAAATTTAATCTTAGGGTGTATAGAGTTAATATAATTAAGAATATTTTTTAGCTCTATCTCATTTCCTGTTTTAAAAATATGTTTTTTATTAGGTATTACTGTTTATATATAAGTAACAAAATTTTAGTTTGTCAGTACGTTTGAAAATGTAGTTGTACTACGAAACAGCTGTCACGGCTAAATATTCAATTAAAGTGACTATGAACAAAGTATATATTTTGTTTTATTTTATTAATTTAAAATGTACGGTCACAAAGTAACGGACGAAACCATAAATTCTTTACCTATTATTAGTTTTTTCTTATTACGTAAATCCATTTCTTATAACGTAAATTATCCCTAATGTTAGGGAAAATTTCTGCTCGCAGGTTTTATCTATTTACGTATATGTATGTATGTATTAAGGGGGAAAAACTATAATATTCTCTGGAGAAGAAGAAAAAAGGTATAATATAAATAATTTATAAACACGGCTTATTTCTTTAATCATATTATCAAGTGTTCCGACCATAGATAACCTACATTTAGATCTGCAGTGGCAAGAAGCATTTTTCGGATTTTTACGACCGCGCGCAGTGGGTGGACGAACATGCGCACTTAAAGGCCGTGGCAAAATTCAAACACCGGCACCGCGTACCCTTCGTCCGCGGTCTGACCGTACCGCTCATTAGCTACCGTACTTCGAACAGACGGCGTCCTGGCCGTCAAGAAATTATTTCTTATAATGCGAATAGTTTGTTTGGCTACGGGTGCGTTTACCCTCAACTGGCTTGCGTACAAACCGGTTTTTTCGCCCATGAAATGTAACTTTTGTTTCGCGCAGGTTATAACATTAGCAATCCATCGAGATCAGTGGTTCCGACTAAAACATTATTTCATGGAAACTAGCGCCTAGTGAGTCCACCGCTACATCCTACAGACGCTACCAGTTCTTTCACCACCCTATTCCTCTTTGTCGGCGAGAGCGAAGCAAGCAAGCGGTCGACAGTTGACTTAGCAACAACACTCCAACACGGGATTATACGCTTAGTATACGCATGTATATTTTGTAACAATTTAAACAAGTTTTTTTGATTGTATAATAAAGACGTGAAATTCTCAAAATGTGTACATCATTTACAAACATCAAGGTCTAAAAATGTTTTTTAAGTTGTCCTATAGCTACAGGGTTACGAGTTTTGATTCGTAAGTCACAGGTTCTGAGTTCGATTCCGGAAAGGTAAATATTTTTTTCCTTTTATATTTATTATTGATAATTTTTTATACATTTTTTCTTATTTTTATTTTTTACTTTTCATAATTTAATTTTCAAATAATTATCTTTCTACTTTTTTAGAATTTTAAGTTTTATCTAACTGCTGACTATAATGCTGACCATGACGTCCTGATAAGTTATTTCTTTGCCTTTCCTGTCTTACCATATTTTTTTAAAGTGTTTTTAGGTGTTGTAAATTATTGGATTGGACGAAATAGTTTTTTTAATTAAAGGCCCTTGATAAAGTGGCAATTTAACCACGAAACTTTAGGATAAATACAATAGTCGTTTTATTTGCCACTCCCCATCTCGCTATACTACACCAATTTGTTTTTCCAAAGGGTGCTATTTACTAAACTACAATATTAAACAGTAAAACCACAAAAAAACTAAATAAAAATGGAATTGCTGCATGCACGTAGGTAGACAGGAAAACAGAGGAATCTTTGTATTTCGTGCAATATTTATTAAAATAACGTAGCAAGGCGCTTTCGGCCTATGGCCATCATCAGTGCTAACCTGTAGAGTAAGAAACTTTGGGTTCTGATAAAGATTAGGTATCCATAGGTTTTTTAGGGAAATTTTGCAAGAATGTTGGTAAAAAGTTAATTATTAATATAACAAAGTAAGGATGAACGAGTTTAATCCTATAAAAACTTACTTTAAGCAATTTTTTGGGTTATCAACTTATTTTACTTTAGCCTTCATTTACATAATATCAAGCTGATGGAAAGTATACACTTTGGTCACCAATTATATTCGTTTAATTAGCTGTAAAAACCCCCTTAAAATAATGCTATAATATTATAATTCTCTGTAGAAAATATTCAAATTGTAAGATTTCAAATAATGATAACAACTCTGACACATCACAACAAAATCTTAACATAACTGGGCTTGTACAGTGTTGGCAAGTATTTTTGATCTAATTAAATCCTTTTGGTACTTGATATTACTTAAATATTCCTTACCCTTCTCCCTTATAATAATCTTGTCAATGATTCTTTACCAACGATGAATTATAAGTGGTGGTCAGGTTAGTTAAGTCATTAAAAAAAAATGACTCTTTCCGGATTTTGTAAAAACTATGTATTATTGGCAAAATTTTACACATATTTTTAATTAAACGGGTAATAATAGAATAGAATAGAATTAAAAAAAAATTCTTGACATTTGTTGTATTTAATAAGTTATATATTTCTTTTTTCTTTTAATAAAAACCATTTCAAAAAGCTCTTAAAGGGACGAAAAGCGAACGGAAAGAAAAAAATAAATAAAAATTAAGGTCTACTCAGCAAATTAATCTTTTAGACGTCTATGTAAACGAATGAAAGACCTATTAAGGCCTACCTGTACATTAAGTCAGGCGTTATTTAATTTCAGTTTCTTACCAATCTTAATGTCCTCGAGAAAATCCAAGTGGTTAAAAATCTTTGACGAAATGATATGGAGAGTTTGCGAATAATTATAAGAGCTAAAGTTATGTTATTATGTCGGAGGTGTTTACCAAAAGCTAAATAAGTTCTATTTAGGTGACCTATGTATGTACTGTTGCATAAGTCACAAATTAATTTGTAAATTCCTCTCTTGGAGAGATTATCAGCACCTACTTTAGTAAAAGTAAATAACCGCGTTTATTAAAATATATATTTTAAAAATAAAAAAAATAAAAAATTTATTCAAGACCACCCTTAAAAACTTCAAGTTTTATTCAAACCAACCTTAACCCAAATTTAAATATCCCGCGGTTATTACACTCAATTTTTGACACTTGTCATACTTCATTTTTAAATTTGTTACTCGACATTTTGACGACAAAAGTTGGTCCGTTTGCTAAAGAATTTTAAAAAGATTTTAATTATTTGTTCAATGTAATTATTGTATTGTCGAACGCCTTTTATGTTGTCCAGAAGGATTATTTTTTCTTGTGCATAACCTAACAAGTAAGTATTGACGATACTAAACCCACTAAAAAAAACATTATTTTTAGTAATATTTTATAATTTTTCCTCGTTTTTCATTTCAATTGTAAATATCAAAGTTTTTTACTTTACAGGTTAGCACTGATAATGCCCATAGGCATGGGCGAAGTTAGGGGTGCTTGGGGGAGCTAAGCCCCCTAAAACTGAATTAGCCCCCTAAGAATAATTCCCACATTATCACACATACGAACATTAAATTAAAGACAAGCTTATAACTAATACACATTTTTTTATTTGTTTCTGAAAAAAATCGTACCATTAAATTTATTATAGGTCTGTGCGTTAAATTATGCAGACTTTAAATTTTACCCCTCTCTATCCCTAAACCGAAATCGGGTTGCAGGCGTTGCGCTAATGACACCTTGCGCCGCACCCGCGATTATTCGCAGTCCGCAGTCTACACGTTGCTTTAGAGGGAGAAGGTTTGTCTTTTGTTTTCTCCCGTTCTCTTGCTTGAATTTAATTTTGTTTATTTCGCTGTAGTCTTGTAAATCCACGTAATCCAATTAATATGAAGAAAATCAGTGGTAATATCTTTTTTTTTTTTTCGAAAGTTAGTAAGTCTCCAAGACAACCTGTCTACGACTCACCTAGTAGCAGCGTTGCTGATATTCAAAGCAAAAATACCCGTCAACGAAAGTTGGAAATCAAAACCGAAGTTTTTCATCAAAGTATTTTAAACAGTATAGCTAGGTTGAATATAGCATACACATGGATGCGGTATTTTGCTTTTGTTGTCGGCTCTTTGGTAAGGACGATGTTAATGAGCCAGTTTTTACCAAAACGGGATTTAGAAACTGGAAAAAATGACAGAAAAATTATCAAAACATTCTGAAGGCAAAGCACATCTTTAAAACAACCAAAAATATGTGACATATAAGGAATCATCAATAACAGGGTCTGTAATTACACAAATGTCTTCAGCATATAAAGAACAGATCATTAAAAATAGGGAATATTTTAAAATAATATCGGATATCTTACTGACACTATGTCGACAGGGTGTTGCACTTAGAGGTCATGATGAATCAGAGGATTCCAAAAACAAAGGCAATTTCAAAGAAATTTGTGAACTTGTAAGTAGATACAACCCATTTATTTAAAGAACAGCATGAAAAATATTTTAACTTGACAAGCTCTGATATACAAAAGGATATAATAAACATTAGCGGAAATATGATTTTAAATACAATTGTTAACGAAATAAAGGATTGCGGCATGTATGCATTAATGGCAGATGAAGCACGTAGTTTTAAGGAACAATAACTTTCTATTTGTGTACGGTATGTTAAGGGATTTGAAATTGAAGACAAGTTCTTGGGATTTATTAATTGCTCCCAGGAACGTGGTGCTACAAATCTACGTAATATTTTACTAGATTATTTAAAAAACGTTGGATTAAAAGATATTCCAATCATTGCACAATCATATGATGGTGCAAGTGTCATGTCAGGTAGAGTTGGAGGCTTGCAAGCAAAAATAAGAGAGAAACATCCTTCTGCGATTTATATACATTGTATGGCGCATAGATTAAACTTGGTCGTAATTGATTTATGTAGCGAAATGGAAAGTGTTAAAAACTTTTTAATACTCTAGAAGCACTTTATGTACATTTTTCTTCTCCTGGTAATCACAATGTCCTAATTAAAATTCAAAAAGAACTGGGTCTTTCAAAGACCGAGTTAAATCGGTTATCAGATACTAGATGGAGCTGCCGAAGTGCTAGTTGCCCAGCTGTGAAAAAAAATTTTCGTGTATAATTAATGCCCTACAATTCGAGATCCAGCAGAACACAAACAAAAATGCTGTGGAAGCGGTTGGCTTGCTGTCCAATATGAAGTCTTCAAAATTTTTGGTTACTTTGGTAATCCTATATGACATTCTTGCTATAATAAATATTTTAAACAAACATTGGCAGTCTGAAAACGGAACTTTGGCAGAATCTACAAATATCATTAAGGGAACTATAAAATCATTGGAGCAAAAACGTGACGAAAATGTTTTTGCACGATTGTGGTCAGAGATAGAAGACTTGGCCAAGAAAAATGACATAAGTCTTGATATACGTTCTTCAAAACGGAAAAAAGCTGAAAATGTGCGTCTGAAAGAATATGTGGTTGAAGCATCGACTCCTGCAGTTGACGATTTCAAAGAAACAATAGCCCAATCAACAATGGAAAATTCTGCTCAAAGGTTTTGGTTAACTACAGTGTATTACCGTTCATTGGATAATACCATAAACAACATGAAAATAAGATTTTCGGATGAAAGTCAAAAGTTAGCTATAGCTGTACACAATTTTTTACAGATGGATTTTAATGGCAGTTTAGAATTTATTCAGCTTTACACAGATACTTTTCTAATTGATAAGGAGGTTTTAAAAGCTAAAATGACTGTGATCAAGAACTGCATTGGGAAATTACAAGGCGAAGATATTACCATATCTGATATTACGTCTGCTGTTCAGGAAAGCCACATTTCCAAACGCATACAGATTAGTACAAATTGCATTAACGTTGCCAATTTCCTCTGCTTCATGTGAACGGTCCTTTTCAACAATGAGAAGAATTAAAAACTGGTTAAGGTCGACTATGGGTCAAGATCGATTTAGTTCTTTAGCTCTTGCAAACATTGAAAATGGCATTACAAAATCCTTGATGTTAAATGACGTTCTGGAAGAATTTATTAAAACGGGGAATCGAAAACTGTTGCTTCAATAAACTTGTACTATTATTTAAAACCTACAATAAAAATGTCAAACTTAATAATTATTAATAAATGCATCTTTTTTAATTTTCTTTTTTCTTTCAGTGTTAATATTTATATGAATTATTTATTTCTCATAAAAAATATACTTACTTTTCTTACTCACCTTACCTTGACACATGTCACATATACTAAAAAATTTTAAAAAATAAGACTTCATATTACTAGGGCTTTAGCCCCCAGATCTAATGACCTAACTTCGCCCATGCCCATAGGCACAGCAAAATAAATAATTATTAATGGTTGATTAACTTTAACTATTTTTCGGTGGTTTTTAGCAGTTTTTGTAAGCAAAACCGCCGGACGGCGACTTCTATCATTAAAATAAGTAAAAACCGCAAGTGATAACAAATTAATAATAATTTTTGACGGTTTTTATATTCGTAGATATAAAAAAACCACCAGCGGCGGTTTTCTTCTTATAATTGAGCAAAAACGCCGGCGGTTGTTTAGCCAGTGCCTTTAAAAAACAAAGTTGATAGCACAAAAACGAAACATCGGATTCTAAATGTATTGGCATCATTTTGTAAAATGGAAAAGTTGAATGCAAATGTGTCATTTATTTTAAAATATCTTTTTAAATAAACCTAGAAAAAAATGAAAACTGTTTCACAAAAATTTAGGTTTTTTGAATAATTCCAGAACGACTATAAATTAATAAATTTTTGAAACGAAATATTTTTAAGCATAAAAATGCGCAATTTTGCCCTAATTTAACCAACCCTGTATCCCTTACCGTTTTTGAGATTTTAATGGTGGCCATTGAATTTGTAATAGCCTGTATACTTAAAAGCAAAAACATATTTGGGGGTTACATACATAATATTTTCAGATATTTAATAAACTTGTTAGTACCAAAAAATTAAATTAATTTATTTTTCTTTTAAAATGGTTTGTTTAGGGATAAACACCCTCATAAAAATCATACTCCCACATATTGCGTGGCACGCTCCACGGATTTGACACCTACTGATTTTGAATTTGTACAACCCCAAGGTGTGTAGTGTTTCTTATTTAGCCAGATGGTTAAGTGCTATGAAGGGTTAAGTTTTTAGGGTACAAACCTTGGTAACATTTAATTATTAGAAACATATCACAAATAGAGCAAAAGCAAACTTTAAAAACTAAATCGTTAAATGGTAGATTTACAATTACATTTTAGTTTGGACCTTTTACTACATTTATATCGTGTTTTCTATGAAAGAAATTATAAAGTTTTATTAAAATAATAAAAAAGTTTACCTAATTTACCAAAGTCTTTTTAAACATTGTTATTAAACAAGATTGTATAAGTTGTATATTAATAATTGTCACTAATTGTAGAAAACAACATTCTCAATCGATCGACGATTAATTAAGAATAATTTTATGGAATAATTAGTTTTTGGTTCTTACCACTTACCGTGGTTAATTCGGTTTATTTGAAACTGATTATGTTTAAACGGTTTTAATTTTTTTGTTTTATCCTTACTTTGTTCAAATATTTATGGTATACCAAGATATATTCTAGATAACAGGGGTTGTTGAATACACAAAGTAGCAGGCACGTTTCTTTAAAAACTAATCAAAAAACAATAGGCGACAAGTGTGTAAAAGATCTCTGAAAACGACCCGGAAATTGTGTTAAATAAACAAAATGAAAAACGAAATAATAAACGCATGTGTTCTTACTTTAATCGATCCCAACTTTTTTTTGTCTGAGAAAGAAGAAAAGTTTGATATTATCTATAAAAATAAAATAATAATTTTTTTACTATTTTAGTAATTTGCGCACAAAAAGTTAAATTTTGCAAACAAAATCTCACTTTAGAAAACGTAATTGGTTTTAAGAGCAACAACAAACAAATGTCAAAGGTAACAAATACTATTTAAAGTTGAATAACATTGGAACAAAAATAAATATATCGATGGATTTTTAACGAAACATCGTAAGCGACATTCGTCAATTTTACGTAAATCAATTTTTTCTTTTCAATGAGATATAAAAAAAAGTTGGAGAGTTTTTTGTATACCGGATTAGCTCAATAGCCCAAGTCGGCACATACGTAGGCAGGTCTCTGTTCTACATAGCCCCACTCGGCGCAGAAATTATTTGTATTTAGGAATCTCTTATAAAACAGTTATTATATGTTTTAAATTCCCTAATTAAACCCAAGACTAATATACACTTACAAATGGTTAGTTCAGGTAAGCAACGCATTTTTTAAAATTACTAAATTAAACCCAAGACTAATACACACTTACGAATGGTGAATTCCGGTAAGCAGCGCCTTTTTTTAATTCCATAATTAAACCCAAAACTAATACCGTTGAATGAGACTCATTCAACGCTAATATACACTTTTTATACATATACCGTGGCGGCAAACTAATTGGAAATGATACTTAGAAAACAATTTAATAATTTTTATACAGAAATGTATACGAGAAATTTAACATTTTATTTCAATGTTTGTAGATGATTATTTATAAAAATAAAAAGTTAAGGTACAATGAAAGTATCATTCAAATAAAATTTGAAATTTCTTGTATACATTTTTGTATAAAAATTATTAAATTATTTTTATAAGTATTGTTTCCAATTAGTTTGCCACCACTGTATGTCTTTTTTACCTGTAAGTTCTATGTGCCTAGCTGGGTCATTATAAATGGTCCGACAAAGTGTCATAAAATTGACACAAATAAAGTGTGCCGAGATGGAATACACCCAATGAATCGGTGAATATGAACGTGAATACCCGCATATAAACATTTCTGATTGGATGAGTCACATACATCCTTTGTTGTGGCTTAACCAGTATACATTAGTGCACGGCTTTATTTCAGGTCTTGTTTAAAAATAAAGCGAGGGAAAGAAAATATCGTTTCCCGTAAAATCGACGAATGTCTCGTCAAAAACCTATCGATATGTTTCTACATTTTTAAGACACTCATAAAAAAATATTGTTCCTAACACTTGCGCAAAGTGCCGTTTTTGCACCTAAAGCTTATCCGAAGTACGCTTCTTGTTGTTCGAATAACTGCTTTTGTGTGCGGGAAGGATCACTTTCTGCACTTGGTGGTCCGATAATGTTTAATATTTCTGTTATTAGCCAAGGTATGACAAAACGTCTTATATAGGAGTTGTAGGGTTTCTAAATAGGCAAGTCCTAAAACTATTTTGATGTATACAGAGTATTCCAAAAACAATTTTAATAAATCTAACCTTTCACAATAACTTATTTTGGGGTCATGCCTATTTTAAAATCCTTCAAATCTTATATAAGACTCTTTTGTTATATCTTGGTAAATAACAGAAATACTAGACTCCCTCGGACCATTGGGCCACCCTAAAATGTTTGTCCGCCAAGGGGTTCGACCTGTCCAAACTGTCTGCCGACTAAGGAAATATCTTTTAATCTTCTAATAGGCACACACACAAGTAACATCATATAAAATTCAGCTTTTACAAAATGACAAAAGGTAAGTGTTAATTTACTAACTTTTGGTAACTGGTACCTGCCAAAGCCACTATGAGTCAAACATTATAGTGTCCCGTCACGTCTACGTATGTTGGGAGCATGCGCTGACAAACTTTCAGCTTTTACCTATAAAATGACGAAGGTCGGCCGCTCACGGGCTCTTGAACTTATGACCTAAACTAAATACTAAATTTATTTTAACACTTTATTAGTTATGAAATTTTTTAACCTTTTTAAAAAAATAATAATTTTTTTAAGGTTTTCAGCAAAAATGTGACCGCCACCACTATTACGATATATATACATTGATAGGGTTAAATCTCTATGACCATAGTTAAAGCTACCAACTGAATATTGTTTTGCTTCCCTAAAATCATTCTTATTTATTCACTTACAATAATTTGCAAAAATATAGAGAAATTTATAAATTTAAATTATGAAATAAATGAACTCTTAACTTCTCAATAAAGTTGGGCAACAGAAATTGCAAAGTCACAAAAGTTTGCGAAAATAAATTGGCTAAAATTATAAAATAATTTTCATGCAAATACCAATGTAAATAAGGGGCCGAGGGAGAGTATCAACCCCTTTGTTGTTCCAAAAGTAACCCATTTACGATTTAACTTCAGTTTGTCACCAAACTTGACACACTGGGTGAGTAATTTATTTAAATAAGTAATAATAAAGCTATTATTTGTCAAATAAATAATAAACGAGGGGAACGATAAAACAAAATATTTGAAGTATAGTATATTAATGGGTAAGAAATTACTCTTTGGCACTTTCCGGGGAATAAATTAAAAGAGTGTTGAAATTTTAGTGCCAAACTGTCGGTGACATTCTTTTATTAAAATAAGAAAAAAAAGTTTTGATTTACATGAGTTCCCAACAACGTCGTTCTCAAGAAACAGGGTATTTGTCGTAAAAAAACATTGGTTTTGATCTTTTTCTATTTATCTTTAACCCACTTTTGTTGTTATTTGGCAATGTTATTCCTGAGTTTGGATGTGGAGTTTCGAGCGGCACCTAAACAAATATGTCTAATAAAAAAAGGTACGACATCGACTGTTAAAATGTGTTTTGAATTTGTATATTTTTTTAGAGTACACATACAAAAATACAGCTTTTATGTATTGAAGTTTTTTTCCTATATTATTTAGCTTAGGAAAAAAATTACCTAAATCTGTACAGGGTTATTCATTTTAATATAAACAGTGCCTTATTTTGGAACTTTCCTGTACTTTTTTAAAACACGAATAGAGCCATTTCGTGTATCTTTTTTCGTAGAATTCAATAATCTAATCAAATGAACATTTGAAAAAAAACATTTCAGGACGAGTAACGTATTTTTAAAATGAAATAACTTTTTTATATTATTGTATAGATATTTTTACAAGGAATTCGGCGATATAGGAATTGTTGAATATTTTCTGCCGTTCTGTAGCAATTGTTTAAATGTTTTCCTGATTGGATTATTAAATTTTACGGAAAAAATACACGAAATAGCAATATTCATTCTTTAAAAAGTACAGGGAAGTTCAAAAATAAAGCTCTGTTTACTTTAAAACGAATAACCCTGTACACATCAGCACCGTACCCCAAACTTCTTGCGTATAATATAAAGGGTGTCCCCACTCTATTTATACATTAAATAACCGTACCCCTGTACTAAATAACTATGTACTTGGCTCTCTAGTTATCTTTCTGATATACGATACTTTTTAAGCTTTCACCAAGTAAATGCTGAAGTGCCTCAGGGCTCAGTACTGGCACCAACCTTGTTTCTTCTTTTCTCGTCCACAAGTATATCCATTTATACTCCGGTTTTCAGTTTTCTAAACCACTCTCTAAACCTGTTTTTAGAGAGCAAACGCAAACCGATGTATCTGTTTCACAGGACCTTAATTTAATATTGGATTGAGGCGCCAAAAATCTCATCCATTTAAACGCATCCAAAACACAATCATGTACCTTGTAGCGAAATGAGTAATTAAATACTCATCCTTTGCTTATGAGCGGCCGAGTTTTGCAGTGGAAAGACACCTTCGATCTTGTGGGCGTCACATTAAAGTATGGCCTTAACTGTCATATTCACATTTATATATATATATATATATATATATATATATATATATACAGGGTTATTCACGTTAAACGACACGGATTATTACAGCTTTATTATTTAATTTTATAAAAGTTTTTCTTTTTGGATAGATAGATAACTATGGGAAGTACAATTTAAAATTATTTTCATAATGTACCAAAAGTACAAAAAATATTAAAGTTATATTTTTTAAATGGAACAGCCTGTATATTATTTTTATTTTTTGATTTCTATGCCTACAATAAAGGTAAGTTTTATTAAGATTCAACCCACCTAAACCTTACAGATTTTGAAATATTTTGGATTTTGTGAAAATGTAGTACCAATTTTCAGCTTTAAGTTCTCAACGTGTATTTTCTATTTGTAAACCATATTTATACTGACGTGTAATAATTGGTTAGGTTTTCTATTGCAACTTGTAAAAAATTAACTAAAGTATACAGGGTGTCCAAAAATAAGTTCAAATAACTACCAGCTTTAAACGGTAATAACTGGTTTAACTTAAATGGAACACCCTGTATTTTTTAATAAAATAAGATTTAAAATTTAAATATCTAACGATTACTTTAATACTTCCCTATACCTAACTCTTTCCATTTTCATGGAAAATGCAAATCTTTGTAATGTAGACCGAATTTAAAAAACTTATTGTTTATCAAGTCACCTATGCCATATTGACATGTCAGAACTGCTTGTAACAAAACGACAGGACCTTAGCTGTTAGTGAAGGTGTAGGTTTGTTGGTTTTATTCCTCTCTATCGATTAATTTACTAATTAAAATGGTGGTTTATTCAAAAGAAGAACGGATCGACATGATTTTTATTCTTGGAGAATGTCTAGAAAACTGCTTTTTGGCGTCACGAGTCTACGCTGAAAGGTATCCCGACAGAAGTCATCCAAATAAAGCCGTTTTCGAAAGACTTTTAGTACAATTTAGGCAAAATGGGACTGTTTTTACCAAAGAAAAACATAAACAAAAGCCTGTGACAGGAAACGAAGACACCGAATTTGCAGTGATTGCTTCTTTAATTGAAAATCCCCATATAGGCCAAAACCAAATTGCGCAAAATATCAACATTAGCCAGGCAAGCGTTTCAAGGATAATTCAAAAACATAAATACCATCCCTATAAAATCCAGCTTCATCAAGCACTATCGGATAATGATTTTGAGACAAGAGTTGAATTTTGTATGTGGGTGTTAGACAAAGTGGGGGAAAATGAAGACTTTTTAATTTTGTTCTGTTTACTGACGAATGCACATTTCACAACAATGGATCAGTTAATAGGCATAACTTCCACTATTATTCGGATATTAATCCGCATCAGTTTAGAGTTAGAGATAACCAGCATAGGTGGTCAGTAAATGTGTGGGGCGGCATATTGGGTCAATATCTAATAGGCCCGTATTTTTTTGAAGAACATTTAAATGGCTTAATGTTTTTAAATTTTTGACACATGAACTTCCTCTCCCTATTAGAAGACATTCCCTTAGAAATACGAGGAAGGATGTGGCTTCAAATGGATGGCGCGCCCCTCATTTTCATCGCGGCGTTCAAGAATTCTTGAATGTCAGATTATACATATCGATGGATTGGAAGAAATGGACCTCAGATTTGGCCCCCGAGGTCACCTGACTTGACTGCACCCGACTTCTTTTATGGGGGCACATAAAAGAAAATCGTTTACAATATACCTCCAACAACTCAAGAAAATATGAAGGAGCGCATTAAAGACGCTTTTCAAAACATAAACCCCGAAATGTTGTTAAATGTTGCCGAAGGTTTTAAGAAGAGGGTACGTTTATGTTTAGAGGCCGACTGGTCGCCATTTTGAACATCTTTTATAGTAAATTTACATATTTTTCAACTTGTGTTTATTATTTTTAAATTTGAAGTATTGTTAATTAAATGTGTCAGTCAAAGTCCTATCGTTTGTTTTAAGCTGTTCTGACATGTCAATATGGCATAGGTGACTTGATAAACAATAAGTTTCTTAAATTCGGTCTACATTACAAAAATATGCATTTTCCATGAAAATGGAAAGAGTTAGGTATAGGGAAGTATTAAAGTAATCGTTAGATATTTAAATTCTAAATCTCATTTTAATAAAAAATACAGGGTGTTCCATTTAAGTTAAACCAGTTATTACCGTTTAAAGCTGGTAGTTATTTGATCTTATTTTTGGACACCCTGTATACTTTAGTGAATTTTTACAAGTTGCAATAGAAAACCTAATCATTTATTACACGTTAGTGTAAATATGGTTTACAAATAGAAAATAGACGTTAAGAGCTTAAAGCCGAAAATTGGTACTACATTTTCACAAAATCCAAAATATTTCAAAATCTGTAAGGTTTAGGTGGATTGAATCTTAAACTTACCTTTTTAGACGTAGAAATCAAAAATAAAATAATATACAGGGTCTTCCATTTAAAAAATATAACTTTAATATTTTTGTACTTTTGGGACACCCTATACATTATGAAAATAATTTTAAATTGTACTTCCCATAGTTATCTATCTATCCAAAAGAAAAACTTTTATAAAATTAAATAATAAAGCTGTAATAATCCGTGTCGTTTAACGTGAATAACCCTGTATATATATTTTTTTTTTTTTTTTTTATCTTTATGACATCTCACGAAGGCTTATGCCTAAATACCAGTGTACCGTGAGTGCCGGGTTACTGGATGTTTAACCCAATATTGTCGTGTTCCGTCAACGTTATCCAAGCACTGAAACATGCAGTTGCATTTCACAGCACCTTTTAGACAACGCGGTAGTGCCACCACGGACGTTATTTTTAAATAACTACTACCTAGAAATGGCAGAATACTACACAGTGGTTTGCCATTGCCAACTGTGAGGTGACGAGCTATTAAAAATCCGATGTCCGACTCCGAGATTCGAACCCGGATCGCTGCGGTAAGAGGCTGACACGCTAGCCACTACACCACTGCTCGCCACAAATATATATATATATATATATATATATATATATATATATATATATATATATATATATATATATATTTAGTATTTGACCCAACTCTAACTTTAACCTAATCACAGCATTAAAATTTTAATAAAGTTACCTGAGATTTTACTAAAGTATTAGTAATAAAAGTAAGAATTGTAAAGAACATATTTAAAGAATCCTTTCGAAAGCTGCCATTAAATATTTTAATAAGTAGTGGTACACGGTAATAAACCTATTGTTAAACAATATTTATGGTATCTAACATTTATTATGGGGTAGTTAACTTTTGACGGAAACCATAAGTCATAAATAATTACTAGAAAATTAAAATAACCAGGTATGAAATTCTAAGTAGTGGCATAGAGTACAAGTAATATGGATTTTAAATTTGTGTGCACAAATTTACTGTTATAATTGGTGGATTCTTGGATATACATGAATTATCAATTGTTGTATGGGGTTTTTCTGCAAAATGTATTTTAATTTGGTATGTGAAAAATGTTAAGCTCGGTTTCTTTCTTGTTAAATACAAGTAACCATATTAAGCATAAAGCTATCATTCTTTTACAATTGTCGGTTTTATTATTAAAACTTTTTATTACTTAAAAAATATACGGTGAGGACATTAAAAGAGTTATCTTTTGAATGGGACTAGATATGGAGATCGGGTAAAATTTGGGTTAAGGGTGTCACTTAAACTACTCTTTAACATAAAACTAATTTTGGGTACATGCCTAGTGCCAAGAGGGCACTAGCTACTTTTTAAGGAAAAGAGGGGGTTATATAGCTCCTTGCTTGAAGGGCCTTTGGATTTTCAACTTATCACCGTTTTGTTTTTAAAAATTGGATATTTTCGTTTAAAAGTTACAAGCGTTTGAAATATTGTATTTTTTAAATGGCACACCATATTTATTATTATATTTTTGAATTCATTGGTCAATTCTAAGTGTTTTTTATTAGGAGTACAATATGTTTATCTTTTACTCTTTTTGAGTTATTATCGCCTAAACGGTCACATTTTTGATCCTATTTAATTAAATATCTTAATACGAAATACAGGTAATGCAGTTAATTACCTGATACTTCAAAGTAATTTTTTTATTTCTTTAAAAATTATTAATTTGAATATAGCGTTACTATCTGTAGTTGCTAATTTAACGAATAATTCGTTTAAAAAAACTAGTATTAAAATCCACCAATAGGTAAAAAATTTAATAACTTTGAAGTATTAATCACCTGTATTACCTTTATTGTGTATTGATATATTTAATTAAATAATATTAGCAAAAAAATATAACTATTTATGCATCCATAAACTAAAAACAGTTAAAGACAGACATATAGTACCTTTAATAAACATTATTTATAATTGAGCAAAAAATTAAATCATATAATTTTAAATATTGTGTTGCATTATGTAATTGTTTTTTAATACAAATTTTAAATTCCCCGAGCTAAAAATACATCGATTGGCTATTTTAAATTTATTAAAACATATGAGGAAAGTCAAAAAAATATGCCATTTTTCTTTTTAAATGGAATACCCTGTAACGTACATTGCGGTTTTTAAAAGTTCTCTCCTCCTTAACTTCTGAATGGGTCAAGATATCGAGATAGGGTAAAATTTGTGTAAAATGGTGTCAGTAGATCTACATTTTGAAATTAAAATAATTTTGGTCACGTGGACTAGAATCAAGGGGGCAATATCAACATTTTTTTAAAAATAGAAATGAGGGAATGTTCGTACCACCTTGTTTAAACAGCCCTTGGATTCCCTACTTAACACCACTTTGTTTTTGAAAATCGGCTCAGCCGTTCTAGACTTACAAGCCAATTTTATTGAAACCGCACTGTTTGTACGGTATTTAAACCAAATTTCGAACGATTCTAAGTCTTTGACGAATAGGCCGATTTAAAAAATAAAGTGGCAATGGCGTTGAGTAGAAAATTAAAAGGCATTTGAAACGAGGTACTACATATACCCCTTTCCATTTGAAAACAAAGCACACAGCGTCATAAATTTAAATTTAAAATCAAATCAGTATCGACGTTATTTCAGGAGTTTTGTGGGTTATATTTACTAACCCCTATTTTTAAGTACCTACACAAGTCACAAAAGCAATTAAATTTTTAAACACAGTACACTTCACTCTTGTTTTAAACCGATACCTACCCTTCATATCTGTGTAGTTACGTGATGATTAAAAATTAATGTATATTTTTTGATGTGATCTAAATGTACTTATATTCTTTAAAATTTTAAAGTAAAAGCACCTAAATATAAATATATATATATATATAAATATATATATATATATATATATATATATATATATATATATATATATATATATATAAAAGTGAATGGTTCTTGAGCCTTGATATAAATACATTAATAAAAGGTAAAGTTCTTTGGGCATATGGCTCATCAATGACTGTAAAAATAAATAAAAATAACCTATAAGAATTCGGCTACTATGGTTGGTTGTTTAAAAATTACGGAGTCTCAAAAGAAAATGGAATACCCCGGGCCCGACCAAGACGGTGACACGTGTTTCGTCTTCGTTAAGACTTGTCAAACCGCTTCAGGTCGCTAGACGCCCTTGATGAAATCGCGACTGACTGTAAATATTCTTTCTGTCGTTCAGAACTAATAAATACAGACAGTGGCGCCATCCCACCAAGAAATTCAAAAACAACCAGCCATAGCATCGAGAGGTTAAAGGTGGTAGGTAAAAAGTGCGCCATCTAGTTGTATATGGCGAAAGTTAAAAGTGCACCATACTGTTATGCCAAACAAACCATATGGAACTGGCCGCCCATCAGTCTGCGGGTTTGCAGAATTCGGATGAGTAGTTTTGCCAAAACCAGGTAGGTGGCGTACAGCAGTGACTGAAAAATATGATAAAAATCATATTGAAAGCAGTATTTTTCACCCAAACTGCGATATAATATAAAAGTGAATGGTTCTTGAGCCTTGATATAAATACATTAATAAAAGGTAAAGTTCTTTGGGCATATGGCTCATCAATGACTGTAAAAATAAATAAAAAATAACCTATAAGAATTCGGCTACTATGGTTGGTTGTTTAAAAATTACGGAGTCTCAAAAGAAAATGGAATACCCCGGGCCCGACCAAGACGGTGACACGTGTTTCGTCTTCGTTAAGACTTGTCAAACCGCTTCAGGTCGCTAGACGCCCTTGATGAAATCGCGACTGACTGTAAATATTCTTTCTGTCGTTCAGAACTAATAAATACAGACAGTGGCGCCATCCCACCAAGAAATTCAAAAACAACCAGCCATAGCATCGAGAGGTTAAAGGTGGTAGGTAAAAAGTGCGCCATCTAGTTGTATATGGCGAAAGTTAAAAAGTGCACCATACTGTTATGCCAAACAAACCATATGGAACTGGCCGCCCATCAGTCTGCGGGTTTGCAGAATTCGGATGAGTAGTTTTGCCAAAACCAGGTAGGTGGCGTACAGCAGTGACTGAAAAATATGATAAAAATCATATTGAAAGCAGTATTTTTCACCCAAACTGCGATATAATATAAAAGTGAATGGTTCTTGAGCCTTGATATAAATACATTAATAAAAGGTAAAGTTCTTTGGGCATATGGCTCATCAATGACTGTAAAAATAAATAAAAATAACCTATAAGAATTCGGCTACTATGGTTGGTTGTTTAAAAATTACGGAGTCTCAAAAGAAAATGGAATACCCCGGGCCCGACCAAGACGGTGACACGTGTTTCGTCTTCGTTAAGACTTGTCAAACCGCTTCAGGTCGCTAGACGCCCTTGATGAAATCGCGACTGACTGTAAATATTCTTTCTGTCGTTCAGAACTAATAAATACAGACAGTGGCGCCATCCCACCAAGAAATTCAAAAACAACCAGCCATAGCATCGAGAGGTTAAAGGTGGTAGGTAAAAAGTGCGCCATCTAGTTGTATATGGCGAAAGTTAAAAGTGCACCATACTGTTATGCCAAACAAACCATATGGAACTGGCCGCCCATCAGTCTGCGGGTTTGCAGAATTCGGATGAGTAGTTTTGCCAAAACCAGGTAGGTGGCGTCGGGCCCGGGGTATTCCATTTTCTTTTGGAGACTCCGTAATTTTTAAACAACCAACCATAGTAGCCGAATTCTTATAGGTTATTTTTACTTATTTTTACAGTCATTGATGAGCCATATGCCCAAAGAACTTTACCTTTTATTAATGTATTTATATCAAGGCTCAAGAACCATTCACTTTATATTATATCGCAGTTTGGGTGAAAAATACTGCTTTCAATATGATTTTTATCATATTTTTCAGTCACTGCTGTACGCCACCTACCTGGTTTTGGCAAAACTACTCATCCGAATTCTGCAAACCCGCAGACTGATGGGCGGCCAGTTCCATATGGTTTGTTTGGCATAACAGTATGGTGCACTTAACTTTCGCCATATACAACTAGATGGCGCACTTTTTACCTACCACCTTTAACCTCTCGATGCTATGGCTGGTTGTTTTTGAATTTCTTGGTGGGATGGCGCCACTGTCTGTATTTATTAGTTCTGAACGACAGAAAGAATATTTACAGTCAGTCGCGATTTCATCAAGGGCGTCTAGCGACCTGAAGCGGTTTGACAAGTCTTAACGAAGACGAAACACGTGTCACCGTCTTGGTCGGGCCCGGTATTCCATTTTCTTTGAGACTCCGTAATTTTAAACAACCAACCATAGTAGCCGAATTCTTATAGGTTATTTTACTTATTTTTACAGTCATTGATGAGCCATATGCCCAAAGAACTTTACCTTTTATTTATATATATATATATATATATAAATATATATATATATATATATATATATATATATATATATATATATATATATATATATATATATATATATATATTTTAAAGAGCAATAAGGCTTATTTACGACAGTTCATTTAGTTCGTTCTAATCTCTATACGGTATAAGTTGGAAAAATTAAGATTTTTTCCAATTTTTCAATAGGAGGTTTTGCTTTTAAAATATGAAATTAATTTTAATTCTAGTTTTTATATAATAATTTTTTCTAAGTTTAAAAATAAAGTTAGTTTTCTCTTAAGTCATATTCATATATTATTTAAATTTTAATCAGTAATGTATAACAAAACTGACCAGAAGAAATTACTGAAAAATATTTTTAGGTCTTATAAATGCTTATTTTCCTAAACTAATAATCAAATCATAAAAAAGTTGTGCAAATTATTTTTAAAATTTTAAAAATTAAACATGCTGGATTGATTTGGGAGGGACGAGACCGCCTACTTCCAAATTTTTAGAAAAATGGGAGACAAAACATTTTTACTATTGAGATGTATAATAAAACGATTAACGAGTACTATATTTTTTTCATTGGCGCAAATAGTACCCATATAGTTAAATAAATAATAAATTTTTTTACTTCTTCGAAAAAATAAGCAATTACTCTAATTCGATACAAAAACTTTTGGAAGGACTCCTACATTAGGGTAAAACGAAAAATATATTTTTATCAAATCGTTTTCGGACGTTCTTCCAAATGTGCCTCTAGATGTACGAAAACTTGTATTCAGGTCTATTGGCTTTAAAATTTGGTAAATATCTTAGTTTTATTGAATTTTGCGTCAAAATTAAAAAATCTAAGAATACATATATTACATAATGCTTACATATATTATATAATGCTACATAATATGTTTTATAATGATGGAAAACAAGGTTCTTAAAAACTATTACTTAATTTGTATGTCTGAAGTTTTGTTTAACCATCTAAACACTGCCCGCCAATTTCCGATTTTATATAGCGCGCTGGTAATAATGTAATTTGGCAACGTTTACGGCGATACTGGCGATAACTTGCGTTATTAGAGGATATAAAGATGGTGTCCAAAAACAATAATATCAAATAAAATTATTTAGTACTATGAAAAAAAATAAATACCCAATAAACCTGCTATTTAGACGGCGCGCATATACTGTAACGACCTCGCGGATTGTCATCGTTAAAAAAATATAAATTATGGAATTGGATTTCGGGACTTTTTCATTGGATATTTTCTTCCCTTTAAGAATCTTTTATTCTTGATTCCGTAAATATTATTATTCTTTAAGAAAAAAAAACTAAACAATTTCTTTTAATTTTTCTATTGTTATATTAATACCAATCGCAATTTTTTATATGTTAATAAGCCCTTAAAATACATTTTTCTAAAAATGTTCTTATTATTTGGGATTATTGCGTTTATTTAGGCTATATTACAGAAAAATTTAGCTAGCATAAATATTTTTTGACATTTTATCTCAATTCCTATTTGATTTATTTAACTATGCGATTACTAAAGCAATATAACCGTCGCTTGCCCTAATGAAAAGGATTTAAATGCGCAATAAAAACTACCACATTGGTTTCCCAGATTTCCATTACTATAAATCACGTTGACATTGTCTTCTTGTGCTATGAAATCGAATATCGTTTAAAATTACTTACAGTGTCACATGATACATAAAATACCTGCCTAACGAGTGAGTAACCCTTATGTCGACCCAAAAAACATGTACCTACATAGCATGGGAATAAAAACTGATCAATATAGTGGGGCATTCTTTTAAATTGAGACAAATTTTAAACTGTTTTTAACGATTTTACAAATGATTAAGGCGTTCCAAAAACCATATTTGTTATTACTTGTTACCTTTCAAAAAATTATAAACAAGTTTTTTGTTTAAACAATACGTGGCCTATAAAAATGTTTATGTAAATTTATAATTTTTCTTCTTGATCATAAGACATATTTTACCATAAAGTTAATAGGCTTATTCCAGCAGAATGGAGGAAACATGTTAGCAACAATAATTGTAAAAACGCAGAAATTTTTACAAACATTACCCAAAAATGTTGCCAACTGCTGGAACGAAAAATAAACAAGGCGTGCACACTGCTTATACGTCAATTAAAGAAAGGTTATGTTAAAATTTGTCAGTAATGTTTGAAGAAATTTATCAAACTTTTTAAACAGTTTCCCACATGTTCTCAACATCTTAAAACTACTACTGAAACAACCAACAATTGTATAATGTTACAAACATGGCACTGCTGAAACGACAAATTTGACGTGCGCATGATCCAAACGGTTACAAACATTTCTGACAGCCTGCTGAAATAAACCTAGTATTATCTTCGTTTCCTTTGGTTACTTCTGGTTAGTCAGTCAACATTTTTAAAAGCGTGTTAAATAGAAATAAAGCTTTTGAAAATATCGTCGGCAATATCAGGAAGTGGCGTATCTTAAAAATAGGGAAGTTGACTAAAGTCGATATTATTGCTTAAAAAAGTTGCTCCTTAATATTACAAATTGGCATAAGTTAGATTTTAATAGCTGTAAAGTATTAGACATATAGTAACAAACTTATTTTATTTTACTAAGAAAAAGTCGTGCAAAAAAATGCCTAAAAGCACGCTTGTACAATTAACAAAAATGAGATACGCCACTTCATGATATTGACGACGCTCATACACAGTGTGTTTCAGGACAGGTTGGTTTTTTTTCATCTTTACGACATCTCACGAAGCTTATGCCTAAATACCAGTGTACCGTGAGTGCCGGGTTACTGGATGTTTAACCCATTATTGTCGTATTCCGTCAACGTTATCCAAGTACTGAACATGCAGTTTGTGCATTTCACAGCAACTTTTAGACAACGCGGTAGTGCCACCACGGACGTTTGTAAATAACTACTATCTAGGAATGGCAGAATACTACACAGTGGTTTGCCGTTGCCAACTGTGAGGTGACGAGCAATGAAAAATCCGATGTCTGACTTCGAGATTCGAACCCGGATTCACAAATGGACCAAAAATTTTGAAATTTTTAAACGTCCTTTTATGAAAACTGGTCACATGGTCCAAAACTGATAAATACAAAATTTTATTCGAAGTGGTATTATACAGGGCGAGTTATAACTAAAAATATGAAAAATGACCAAGTGAAAAGTACCTTTTTTTTTTGAAACAATAGGAGAAAATGTTATAAATTTTATGTCAAAATTTAAAGTTAAAGAATTAAAGTAAAAAAATATTCTTGTCAATTCTTTTACATTATGCATTAACAGTTTTAACTTTAAATTTTGACATAAAATTCAATTCTCTACAACATTTACTTAAACAATTTTGTTTCATTTCTAAAAATAAACGTAGTTATATTCTGTTCACTATAAATTGAGAAAAACACCTGAACAAAAAATTTATTTGATTGGTTTAAAAGTCAGAAACCCTAGTTGCCACAATAAAAATATATTTTATTGGTTTAATACTTCAATAGCCGGAGCTACTTACTAGGTATTCATTATCAATTTATAGTGGTCACAGTTATAGTTTCTGAAATTTTTCATATTTAAGTTGTAACTCACCCTGTATCATAGCAATTGGAATAAAATTTTGTATTTATTAGTTTTGGACCGTGCGACCAGTTTTCCCAAAATTTCTTTTAAAAATTCAAAAAATTTTGGTCCATTTGTCCATTTGTCCTCTTGTAACACCTATTCTGGGACACACTGTATGTGCGATTACTCATACGAACGTCTAGAAATAGAATATTTCTTAACTAGTCACAAACATTCCACTTTTCCGCACGCGACTGCAGTTGATTGAACGACGCGTAGCGAGTTCGGTCAAGCCATCAAGTGCGGAAAAGGCACTTTAGGCACGTGTAAGAAACGCTATTTTTCCTATAAGCATAAAGAATACATAAAAACATTGTTCTATTATAATTTTATTACAATGCTACCTAT